>PVIH01028865.1:0-14519 GCA_004025045.1 Sigmodon hispidus | reverse complement strand
TACGTCCGAACTCCCGGGCAGCTGGAGCGAACTGCGCACTCGGTCGGGGAACTCTCGTGAGAGAATGACGACTTCCTGTCCTGGTCCCCTCCCTCGAAGGTCTACTTCCGGAATCCTTTTCAGTTAACCACGCCCAGCTCGTCTCCATTCCTATGACGTGATCGTTCACATATACAGTTCCTAATTTCCCGCTACACTGAGTCCCTAGAGGTTCTAAGGGGAATCTGTTGGCCATTTCTTCATGGCTCACCCTGACTGACAGCTATGACCCATCTTCTACCTTTTTTTTTTCAAGCAGTATTCTACCTCTAAGGCTGTCTGTCTCTAAATGATTCCTTTCTCACATGGTCACACCGAAGATTAAAGCCTCTACTATTTACTTAATCTTAACGCAATAATATCTACAGAGACTGTTACTCGATAAGATTGGGTATAGGGTTAGTATTGCCATGTGTTACTGTGAAAGAGACAATTCAATCATAGCATTGGGTACAGGGTGGCAAGTGCTATAAGGGAAAGAAAGAGGAACACTTAGGAGAGGGGACATTGAACTTGAGAGCCCATCTTAACTAGGGTTACTATTGCTGTGATGAAACACCATGACCAGAAGCAACTTGGGAACAAAGGGTTTATTTAGCTTATATATCCTGAGTCAAAGTCCACTGAAGGAAGCTAAGGTAGGAACCTGGAGGCAAGAACTCATGCAAAGGCCCTGAACATGTAAGATTGCATCTGGCTTGCTCCTCATGGCTCTCTCAGTCAGCTTTCCTATAGTACCCAAGACCATCAGCCCAGGGATGGCACCACCCACCATTGGCCAGCTTTCCTACACTAACAGCTTGATCCTAAGAAGGCAATGTGAGGTTCCCTCTGTTGAGAGGACTTCAGCTTGTGTCAAGTTGACATAATAATGGGTAATAGTGATTTTCTAGGTGTGAATTGGCAACTTGACAAACTGTAAAATCACCTAGGAGATGAACCTGTGGGCATGCCTGAGTGTGTGCTGGGGATCCATCTTGATTGCATCAGTTGACATGAGAGGACCTGTCCACAGTGGGCTGGGGTCCTGGGCTGTAATGGTGAAGAAAGGGGGCTGAGCAACAGGAGCCTCTTCTCTGTAGATGCAATGTAACCAACCAGCTTTCGCTGCTGTACCTTCCACACCATGATTGGCCAACAGCCTTGAACCAAAACGCACCTTTTTGCCTTAGATTGCTTTTGTTGAGGTGCTTTGCCACAGTGACAGGAAAAGACACTAAGGCAAGGGCTAACTGAGTTCCAGGTAGGGAGCAGCATGTGCACATATTTGGAAAAAGGCAAGAGCAGAGGCCTTTATGGAATGACCGGAGCTTTGAAAGCAAGAACAGGTAAGCCAAAGAGGAGCATGATGGGAAAAAAATGGCACTGGGCAAATTGGAGTGTTCCAGAAGAGCATGTGATGGTAAGAAGAGGGTTATACCCACTAACCTTTATCTGTCCACAGTTTTTCCTTACCTCAAGCATCTAAGTATAACCATTTCTACATGTGGTATGCACCAGGAAGCTTAAAGGTATACAAAGAAGGGCCTAGAGAAGCTTCCAGAGTGTCTATAAAATGAAAGGACATTGTTACATCTGTGGATTGCATACTCTACAGCTAGATTATTACAGTCTAACTCCTGGGAGAGGGAAAATAATCAAATAACTCATCAAATGTCTAATTATAGACTTCAATAATAATGTTAGCATAACTCGTAAAATATTTTCCTTTAAAAAAATCAGTGTTTAAATACATTAGCAGTTGTTTTCCCTCTAAATCTAGAAATAGTTTGTATGATTTCTTTACAGAAACCCAGGCATGGCCACCATTTTGGTTCACAGTCCTTAAGCTTTTAATCCATAGTGCAAGAAGACTGTAAGCACCCCATCTGTCAGGATAATACACTAGGAGGTTTAAAGAACAGAGGGCAGTAACAACCAATCAACCAAATTCTCCATAAATGCCCTCATCAGAAAATAATGATATGACCACCTAATTGTAAGAGAAGCTGCGAAATACATACTTTAAACTGGGGCCATTACTACTTAAAATTAAATAACAGTGATAGAACCAAGGACAAAGAGGGCAGAATGGAGACTAATCTGCTTCTGTCACAGAGGATATGAAGCAGAAGAGCATCATTCTATGAAGAGGTGATACTGATGCTAAGAGATCAGTGTCAGGGGAGGGGAGCCTGGACTCCCTAACAATAATCAGAGGAAATACCCGGAGACAGACCAAGGGAGTAATAGAGGACTATTAGCCCAGGGCCTCATTAAGACATGGTGCACCGGGTTGGGGGGTGGGGAATGGCTTGTCGGGAATCCAAGTTCTGTTCCCAGAGCTCACTTAAGCTCACTTAAAAGATCTGGATGTGGTAATATGCACTTGTAATAATGCTAAGGCAGTGGAGACAGGAAGATGCCTGAGCTTGGTGGCCAGCCAACCTAGCCAAACTGTCAAGTTTATGGAAAGGTGAGAGACACCACCTCAAAGGCGACAAGGAGAGGGTAACCGAGGAAAACTTAAGAAATTGATCTCCGGTTTCTGCATGCCAGTGTGCACACATGTACCCACACACATGTGCATTACTCCCCTTGCCTCACACATACACACACACACACACACACACACACACACACACACACACACATACACACATTGTGCTAACTTCAGAGGAAGCTGCTCTGCTCCAGTTAGCCTCAAGCAGGAACATGGGGACCTGGTCTTCTGTGTATGTTCTTGGATACCTGTAACATGCATGGCACTAGAGGATACAGAAAGGTGGCATACTTACAGGTGGAGCCTGGGTCTAAGAGAGCTGCTTGTATTCTATGTGCCTCATGAGCTATGTGCAGGAGAAAGTGTGTGTCGGGAAGGGCTGGCAGCAAAGCCATATCAGCTGCTCACTGCTGTGGCAGAATTCTTGGCAGTAGCTACTGCGGGGGAGAGAGATTTATTTCAGTTCACTGTCTCAAAGGGAGCAGTCCATCTGCCCTGGCAGTAGCTCATTCTGTGACATCAGAAGTGTGTAGCATAGTTTATTCTTATCTTGGTGGGTCAAAAAGCAGGAATGGGGCTGAAGCAGGGCCGGGTGTACCTCTCAAGGCCTGTTGCTAGTGGTCTCTATCCCAGAGGTCCCACAACCTCTTGAACGAAGACAGTGCCATCAACTGGGAATTACATGTTCAAACACACATAATATGAGCCTGTGGGGTATTTCAGATTCAAACCGTAGCAAAAGGCAATTCATAGTGATTGTGTGTGCTTTCAGCAGAATGAGAGGGAAGCCAAGGGAATGCCAGCAGATCTGGCACAAATTCTGGAAGAACCTTCCAGGGGTGAGTTATTGCTAAGAGTAGTTAATAGAGGAGACAGTCCAGCAGGGGTTAAATCACCTAAGGCTTTGTCGGTCCAGCTAAGGAGCTGAACAGTGTAAGTTGTCCCTTACATGTAAAAAGCATGTTGAGGGCTTATTTTGGCTCAAGGCTTCAGGTTACAGACCATCATGTCAGGGGAGGCATGATGGCACAAATACCCATGGTGGCAGGAGCATGGAGTCCCTTTTCACGACTAGGCATATAGGAGAACAGGTACGTGATAGCAAGTGGGACCAGATTATAAGCCTCAAGGCCTGTCTCCCAGAGACCACTCTCTCTACCAACTAGGGACCCTGCAGACAAACACATAAGTCACCTTCACATTTAAACTACCACAGGGGTCAAGGTCATGGCTGCTGTGAAGTCAGACAGTGATGGGAGGCAAGCTGTGTTTTCCGATCAGTTCTGACAGCAGAGCATGGTGACACGGAAGGAGGTAGAGCTGAAGTTACTAAAACAAGACTCTGATTTTAATGATCCTTCCCCGTTTTATCATTGTTTTATCACAACTTCCTGGCTTCTTGTTGTCCTGAGGAAACACAGGTCAGGCCTGCCATTGCTTATCTGAAACTGTGACACACACAAGGCTTTGGGAGCAAAACTCACTTGAGATGAGACCTGAACCCTGCTCCAGTCTGTGCCTCTTCATTCACCCTAAGTACGAATGGTTGGATTTTGGTTTTCAGATCAGATGAGTTTGATCATGGACAATTATCCAACAGAAGATATGTATGTATCAGCCATCTTTTTAAAAATCCAATTTTCTAGACTGTATTTGTTTGATCCAGTAGTTTTAGGTAGAGTATCCCTGCATGCAATAGAAGCGTTTTCTCCCTAGAGTTTGAATTTGTGCATCGTTTGACAGGTTCAAGGAAAAGCAAATCTGTACAACCCACTGTTAGTGAGTCATGGTAGCTATAAACAGGCTGCTGCCAGAGTTTTTCCTACCTTTGTGATTAATCAGTAGAGAGTAGAAAAAAGGATTTGGGGTTACTCAGGATATACTCACTGTTTTTATGATGTTAGTATCATCTGTAGCCACAGGGTACTTTGTCTTATTGTTAATGATGTATGGATTTGTCATGGTTTAGATCATAGTAAGAGTTTGTGTACATGTGTATGTGTTGCAAGTGCATACACCAGTGCACTGTCTTTTGTTTGTTTTGTTTTTTTTTTTGTTGTTTTTCTGGTCTTCATGCTTGTGTAGCAAGCACTGTACCAACAGCTACCTCCCCAGGCCCACCGCTTCTGCTTTTGCTGATGGAGATGCTTTCTCATTTAATTCTTGTGGTGATCATGAGAAGAGGGATTGGCATTCTCCAGCCCAGGGCCCACACCTGGACACAGTAGACGACTTGTTCAAAGTCTTTCAGGCAAACCTTATCCACCCTAAGTTCTTCTGGTTCTGTGCTTTCTACTCATCTCTTCTTCCAACAATAGCCTTCTTGTCTGAAGAAGCATGTCTTTTAAATCAGCAATTCTCAACCAGTGGGTGATGACCCTTTTGGGAGTTGAATGACTTTTTCACAGGGGTCACCTAAGACCATCAGAAAACACAGATATTTACAGTACAATTCATAACAGTAGCAAAGTTAGTGTTATAAGGTAGTAATGAATGTAATTTTCATTTCCATACATGAGGAACTGTATTAGAGGGTCTCAGTATTAGGAAGGTTGAGAAACATGGTTTTAAAAGCATCTGTTGCAGAGCCATCACCATCTCCTAAAGCTACTCCAGCTTGGCAGCTGTGGCTTAGATGACCTGCTCAGCTGAGAATTCTGAGGCTATTTCTAGGCTCCACAGGGACTTTAGTAAGCAATGGTCCCAAGTAGGGTTAGGGTTAGTACCAGATGACAGTGAGATGTGAGATGAGTGGAAGTCAGACCATCCATTTGTAGGGATGGATGTTTTGTTTCTATTCACTCAATAAGATAATTGTGTGCTTCTCCCTCTCCCCCTCCTTCCCTCCTCTCTCTCTCCTCCCTCTCCCCCCCCCCCCGTGTTTATGTGCACACAGGTAGATGCATCCTGAAAGATGCCATAGTTAGCACCATGCAGGCATAATCCCTATCCTCAGGAAACTTTGAAGTTTCACTACTGCCCCAATAGCAGGTGGAAAGCATTTGGGGATATGTCAGTGTCACCTGCAGCTGACACACAGGGTGGTAGAGAGATGCCAGCAGAGAACCATGCTCCCTGAACCACTTGGGCTTTAGGAGAGAACATGGCCTGCTGAAAGGTGGATCATATGAAATCACATGAACTTAGGCTACACAAGCCTATGGCTACGTTCCTACTAGCTGAGGTGATACTGGGAGAGGGCTCAGCTTATCTAGGCTTCAAATTTCTCAGTTCAGAAAAGAAAAAAGAAATTATAGTAAGCTCAGAGACATAAAGACACTGATGAAAATAGTTTCCATTGGTTAGATGTTTTATTTTATAGATATTGCTTTACACCCTTCATGTTTTCAAACTCACTCCATCTTCAAAGGACCCACTGAGGCAGCATGGGACAAGTTCCACACTGAGTGCTGGGAGGGATGCAGCAGCAATGTTTTGGTCCCTGGCTGTGGTGCTGTCCAGCTGCCATGCATCACTGCCTAGGGATAGTGTCTGACCTTCTGATTCAGGTTTCATTTCTGCCTCTCTGAGATCTCCCACAAATCACTGAACTTCTCTGGAGATTGGGTTTCCTCTGTAAGAAGAAAGACTGTGTGAAAAGGATGATTAAATGCCTGGAGAATCTTTAAAAAATCAATACCTGGGCTTTATTCCCAAAGGATTCTGAGCTGGTAAGTCTGTAGCTGGACCTGAGAATCTGTGATGCCTTAAACTTGATCATGAAAATGTTTCCCAAACAGACTCAAAAATAGGGAGGGCAATGTCAATCACCAACTCCTACCCTGGTGTCAATAGCTTTCCATTCCTCCACCCCAGGGCACACACAGCTCACGGCAGCAGCGTCTCTGGCCCTTGTCGGTTGGTTGTTGGTAGGTTTTGGTTCTGTTTTGTTTAGCCAGCATCTCACTATGTAACTAATACAGGTTAGTCTTAAAGTCAAGATTCTCTCACTGACATCTCCCAAGTCCTGGGATTTCAGCCTTCATGCCCAGCTTTCCATCGGTTCCTAACCATTTCCTCTCCCAGCCCTTCAGGGATGGCTGTCCATTCATTTGTGCCCCAGGCCTGTGCTTTTTCTAACCCTTTCCTGCATCTTTATTACCATCACCTGCTCCCTCCTTGCCATGTGCTCTCTTTAATCTCCTGTGGGAACCTACCCATCTTTTTATTTTTCTCTGCATAATTCTAAAGCAAGCCATTCTTGTGTCACAAATGCCACTATCCCATTCAGCAAGACAAACAATGATTCCTTAATCTCACACACAAGCAGACAGCTGTGTGTTTGAGATGCCCCTTGGGTCTGTGTGCACTTGAATTTGACAGTCACTGGAGTAGCCCACCTTGGAGGGGCTTTCCAAGTCAAACAAGCTGCCTCTTGAATCTGCAAAGAATCTGCCAGTTAATACACTTGAGTCAGTCTCCACCTGGTGGTAAAAAACCCCACCTGGACTGGAAACTGATAAATTAGAACCTGGTTCTACAATGAGGTGGTGTTGCCATGGAAACTTTTCCAGAGCATGTAGGAAGTGGTTAGGACACTTGGGCCTGACTCTACAAACAGAGAGATGGATGCCAAAGCAAGCACTGCCCCAGTGTTCATCTTCCAGCCATGAGGAAGGGCTTGGCCACCCACAAAACTAAACCAGTGAATCAGGATATAAGAGAAGGCAGTTTTCTTCTTATCCAAGACCAGACTGCCATCACAAATGCTTTCATCTCTGAACATGTGGTTTACTTCCCCAGACCTCAGAACAAATCACCCATAAACAAAGCCCAGAAACAGGCCAGGTGTGGAATTGGAACCTGTCCAGCTGGAGAGGCCACAGTGGGTAAGATGACAACAATTCTACATACCTGTGGCTGTGGCCCTGAACAGCTCATCCTCTGGAATGAAGGTTGGGACCTTCATTTATGCTGGGGACTTTAGTATACCTCTGTGTGTTTCAAGACCCATTTCAAGCTGGATAGGTATCTCAAGGCCTGTAATTCTAGCTATACAAGAGGTTGAGGCAGGCAGCAGGTCTAAGTTTCAGGGCCCTCTGGGCTAGTGAGTGAGTTTGAGTCCAAACCTGTAATTTTCTTTAGAATGAGTGGAATGAATATCCAATCTGGTTCCCAGTGCCTGCAGTTCCAAACAGCACATTTTAAACTTGCCCTTTTGAGAGGAAGCATGATTCTTATCCCAGAACTTAGGGTGCATGTCTGTTGTGTTTGTGACTATGCAAGTATACACATTCATATGTGTAGAAGTCCAATGTCAACCCACAGGAGTTGTTCCTTAGTCACTTTTCAGTTTTTCTTTTGACCCATCAACACTCTTATTGGTGTGGAGCTCACTGGTTAGGCTAGTTCAGGCACTAGGCACTAGAATTAAAGGCACTGGTCACCATTTGCAACCTTTTTATTGTTTTAGCATTCATTAGTACACAGCAGGCACTTTACTGGGTGAGCTATCTCCCTGGCTCTGCTACACTTTAAAGACAAAATTGCGCTTCTTAAAGGTACAGGTGAAGCCAGGGCTAATAAAGAACAGTAGTCCCAGATATTTGCCAGTTTCTCTTAAGTGGGAAGGTGGTGAGTTCAAAGCCAGGCTGGACAACTTAGCGAGTGCCTGTTTGAAAAATAAAGAGAAGAAAAGTAAAAAATGAGACCTGGAGATATAGTTCAGTGATAGATGACTTGTCCAGCGTATGATAGATCCTAATTTTAATGTCTAGTATACACAGAGAGATGAATAAACTGTTCATCCCTACTGTGCTATATTATGCTCCTGAACCCTGAATTAAAAGTTTTCCCAGAAAAACTCCATCCATGCTCAGAGGAGCAGAAGCTGGCGGTGGATCAAAGCATCTCATTGCTTAAAGACGAGCCACCAGGGGCATATGCATATGGCTGGGTATTTGGTGGGCTGGTTCCAGGCAATGTTTTCCTCGTTAGCCTCTACATAAAAGCACTTTATGCTGAGACTGTGATTTATATTATTCCAGTGTTCAAAGTACATCATTCAGCAGCCAGGCTACTAACACCTAACCAGTACTCAGAGGTTCTACTGGCCCCCAGCTGCCCCTGTGCTGTTCCCACTAGGGAATGAGCTTACATGCCAAAGAGACAGCTGTTTGCACTCAATCACCCGGTGAGCAAACTGAACCAGACTTAGCTGTGAGGTTCATTTCAGTGAGGGAGAAAGTGTCACTTACTGGCTACAACAGAAACATGCTTTCTCCTTCCATGTGGATTGGGCCTTCTGAAGTCCCCTGTGGCTTCTGCCTCTGTCCCCACTTAATCTGTTAAATAGCAGATCTCTGAGAGTCAGACAGGCTGTATGGCTAGCTATGCAGGCAGCTAAGAGAGCTCTTGACTTTGGGCATTCAGGATCCAAGGCTAGCTATGAATGTAGCCCATGTATATGTAGATGATGGGATCATGTCTCAGTGTCAAAGGTTGGATACACTTGCTGGGATTAAGGTGCAGATGGGAGGTGATGACTCAGGAGACCCACCCCCCAAAGAGCTCTTGAGCTCTTCCCTATATTGGATCACTGGACAGAAAAAAAATAAAGAGCTTGACTTCCAAGCACTCATGTGCCAAGATCCCAGTCTAGTAACTTTCAGGGGCCAGGGAAATCTAGGCATCTCCTTATTGGGAAATGGCTTAAGACCTTCTGGGTAGTCCAAACCACCTGCATTGAGTTGTCAAATGATGATACAGTATGACTAAAATGTCTTCCACCTGCTGGAAAAATCAAAGGATGACAAGGCAGATTGGTTCTCTACACTTGGCTCATGCTTCTGTTTCAGTTCATGCCTCTAGGTTCTTACCTTGAGATCCTCAGTGAAGGAGTATAACCTGAGAGATATAAACTAAAACAAACCCTTTTCTCCCCAAGCTGCTTTTGGTCATGGTGTTTTATCCCAGCAATAGTTACCCTAACTATGACAGAGTTCAGGAAATCATTATGAGATCAAGAGCAGTAAGGAACACAAATCTAAACGTTAAGAGTATTAGCTTTGCCCAAGGGTGTCTAGACTCTGTTCCTTACCCAGTTATGTGACCCTCACGTAAGTTATTTAATCTGAGTCACTCATTCATAAAACAGAGATAATAACAGCTTTGTAAGAGGGCAGTGTGAGGACTAAATAAAAATGTTATACTTATAAAGTACTTACCTCTGTGTATGTTCTGGCCTATACCCAGGCACGATAGTTGTTAGTTTTGTGCATGGGAAAAGACACACACACACACACAAGATGCCACACAAGAATTTATTTAAAGGAGTTACTGAGCAGGTACCTGGAGAAGAGGAGAGGAGGAAGAGAGAGAGAGAAAGAGAGAGAGAGACTGAGACTGTCACATAGCATTTCTTTTTAAGAGAAAGAGTGGGCACAGATCCATGTAGCTACGCCTAGGAGCATGCCCTGAGTACTCGGCGCCATATTGGCTTCACCGCGTGTTGTGCCAGGAATCCTTACAATGGTATCTATGCTTATCAGTGGCTCTTGTCAAAGGAGGTCAAAGTGCTAAAGTTACTTATCTCCATCTCCCCTTCTACATATGCCCAGTCAACACATCTTTCACACAAATGTTTGCAGGGGTGCCAAAATTGGTATCTCACCCCACTGCATCCTACTTTATAATTCTCCTGTGGTATAATTCTACTCTTCCCCTATGGAAATCCTATACGGTGTAGTTTGAGGGTCCAACCCCAAGGCTTTATGTGTAGAAACTTAGCTCTTGATGTGAGATACTAAGGGGGCAAGAACTTAACTTCCCTCCTTAGCTCCCTCTTCCTGGCCCCTCTGCAGCTGCCATGAGATTGTCAGCAAGTGAGCATCATCATACAAGCCTCTAGAACTTCCATCTCCAGAACTGGGGACGAGAATAGACTCTTATCCTTTATAGAGTAGCTGCCTCAGAGCACCAAGGAATGAAGGATGGAAAACTATGCCTGCTCTGGGCCTTAAAAATCTCCAAACAGTAATAATCTACTGTAGGGCTGCTAGCCCAACTGTCTTATCACCCCCTTCCTCCTGTCTTTTGTTCTCTGCACCCTCCCTTCTCCCAGGGTTACTTCATCTAATTCTCCTCTTTTGAGACAGTCAGCCATTTCCCTTCCCTCCCTCATCCCCAGAAGCTCCCTGGACTTCTGTAGTTTCCTCTGGAGTACCCCCATATATACAGTATATTCCAACTGCATTAGCTTCACCCTCACATCCATGGTTCTCAATTTTCCTGCTTATTAGAATCAGCTGGAAGCGCCATCGAGTCAAGATGTCCTGGCCTCACCTCAGACTAATTAAACCTTTCTATGGCTCTGAGACTCAGACATCAGAAATTCTCAACCCCCTGTAGGTGGCTTGAATGTACTGCAAAGGTTGGAGACTGCTATTCTCAGATGGGAATGCCTTAGGTGTACCACATGCCAGGCTAGTGCTTAGTCTCATCCATATAGGAAGACAAGGCATTGAGTCTGAATTCCAGAACTATGACATCATCTAAGAGCACAGAGATGTTGGCAAGGTCATGTGGGTATGCCAGCTATAAGGAGCTACTGAGAGTCAGAGTGAGAAGCTGGACAGGAGGGATGAGGCCAGCCTCCAGAAATCCTCCTGTGGCTGATCTGGGAGTGTAGGGCACAAGGGAACTGGTCAACTTGGTTGTGACCACATATAGCCCATCCAGGAACATTTCCGCTCCCCAGTGAACCAGGAAGACATGAAAGCACCATGTGATACTCAAGTTGCGAGACTGACTAGGCTTGTGGATGCTTCTCTGAGCTGAGGAAAGCATTGAGACTTCTCCACATCTTTGCAAATGTGGGTGTACTTCTGTTTGAGCCCCCCATCTTAGGTTCCTCTGTCCATCCATGTGGAAGAGAGCTCTGATGCCTTGACTCTATACAAGGCCCCCCAGGAGTCCTGGCCAATCCCAAACCTGCCTTCCTCCAAAGTCTCTAGCTGGTGCATTTTCATTCCCAGCAAGCCCATAAGAAAATAAGCTAAGAGAGCAGACAGAGATAAACTCTGACTGCCATGGTCCCCCCAGCTGCTGCTGAGGGAATTTGCACGGCCACCCCGCCTCAAACTGTTCAAACAGAGAAAGACTGAAGACTTGAAATTCAGTCCCCTGCCCAGAGCAGAGGTAGAGATTGAGTAGACCTTTTCCTCAGAGGTGATAGGAGACACACAAGCCCGAGTGCCACAACTGACCAGGAGCCACCTAATCGTGAACCACTGAAGTCATGGGCAGACACCAGTGCAAAAATTTACATAATAATATAAAGAACAACAAGGTAACTCCAGAAGACTACAAGATCTGAAATGAGCAATGAAGAAGAAACAGAAGGAAGCAACACCAAAAATTCCTTAATGATGATCATTGAAGCTCTCAAAGAAGATATGAAAAATTACCTTAAAGAAATAGAAGAGAAGACAAACAAAAAATTGGAAGAGATGAACAAATTTATGAAAGAAAAACCAAGAAAAAGTAAACCAAAAAATTAAAGAAACATACCAGGAACTAAACGCTGAAATAGAAGCAATAAAAAAGGCACAAAATGAGGCAAAGATGAAAATAGAAAACCTGAAGAAAAGAGCTGGAACCACAGATACAAGCATAATGAACAGAGTTCAAGAGATGGAAGACAGAATCTCTGAAGTGGAAGACTCAGTAGCTCAAATAGATATATCAGTCAAAGAAAATACTAAAACTAAAAAAGCCATAACTCAAAATGTTCAGAAAATCTGGAACACCATGAAAAGACCTAAATTGAGAATAATAGGAATAGAAGAAGGAGAACAATACCAGCTCAAAGGCACAGATAATGTATTCAATAAAATCATAGAAGAAAACTTTTCTAACCTGAAGAAGAAAATGCCTATAAAGATACAAGAAGCTTACAGAACACCAAATAGATATGACCCCAAACAAAAGTCAGCACACCACATAATAATCAAGCCAAAAAACATACAGAACAAAGAAAAAATTTTAAGAGCTGCAAAAGAAAAGGGCCAACTCACATATAAAGGCAGACCCATCAGAATAACGCCTGAATATTCAATGAAAATGATGAAAGCTAGAAGGGCTTGGTCAGAAGTTATACAGACGCTAAAAGAGCATGGTTGCCAAACTAGAATACTATACCCTGCAAAATTATCAATCACCATAGATGGAGTAAACAAGGTATTTCAGGAAAAAGTCAGACTGAAAGAATATCTATCTACCAGTCCAGCACTACAGAGAGTATTAGAGGGAAAACTACAACCTAAGGACCCCAGATACACCCATGAAGCCACAAACAATCAATAATTCCATAGAAGAATACTCCAGAGAAAGGAAATACATACAAGTTACCACCCAAAATGGCAGGAAATATCAATCAATGGTCACTAATTTCACTTAATATCAATGGACTCAACTCTCCTATAAAACGTCACACACTAACAAGATGGATACAACAACAGAAGCCATCCTTCTGCTGCCTACAAGAAACACACCTCAACCGCAAGGACAGACACAGGCTTAGAATAAAGGGTTGGGAAAAGATTTTCCAGTCAAATGGCCCTAAGAAACAAGCAGGGGTTGCAATCCTAATATCTAACAAAGTAGACTTTAAGCTAAAAGCAATTAAAAGGGACCAAGATGGTCATTACTTATTCATCACAGGAAAAATTGGTCAAGAGGAGATTTCAATCCTGAATATTTATGCCCCTAATATAAGGGCATCTACTTATGTAAAAGAAACACTGCTAAAGCTCGAATCCCACATCAATTCTTACACCCTAATCGTGGGAGACTTCAATACCCCACTCTCAACCCTGGATAGATCAACCAGACAGAGCCTCAACAGAGAAATAAGGAGTCTAAATGAGGTTATGATGCAAATGGATTTCATAGATATCTACAGAACCTTCCACCCAAAGGCAAAGGAATTATATATTTCTCAGCTCCTCATGGAACTTTCTCCAAAATTGACCACATAATTGGACATAAAGCAAATATCAACAGATACAAAAAAAAAAATGGAAATAATCCCTTGTAACATATCGGACCACCAGGGCCTAAAGTTAGAGTTCTACAACATCAAAAATCAAAGAAAGCCTACCAACTTGTGGAAACTAAACATCACTCAGCTGAACTATCTCTGGGTCAAGGAAGAAATTAAGAAAGAAATCAAAGTCTTCCTAGAATTTAATGAAAATGAATCCATAACATATCCAAACTTGTGGGACACAATGAAAGCAGTCTTATGAAGAAAATTCATAGTGCTAGATGCCTATATAAAAAACCTAGAGAAATCCCACACTAGAGACCTAACAGCGCAGCTGAAAGCCTTAGAACAATTACAAGCAAACTCACCTAGAAGGAGTAGACGGCAGAAAATAATCAAACTTAGAGCTGAAATCAATACAATTGAAACAAAAAGAACAATACAAAGAATCAATGAATCGAAGAGTTGGTTCTTTGAGAAAGTTAACAAGATAGATAAGCCCTTAGCCAAACTAATCAAAAAACAGAGAGAGAGTGTTCTAATCAACAAAATCAGAAATGAAAAGGAGGACATAACAACAGAACCCCCAGGAAATCCAGAGAATTATCAGATCATATTTTGAAAATCTGTATTCCACAAAAATGGAAAGCCTAGAAGAAATGGACAGCTTTCTAGACAGGTACCATCTATCAAAATTAAATGAAGATCAAATTAGTTACTTAAACAGGCCTATAACCCTTAAGGAAATTGAAGCTATCATTAAAAAACTCCCCAAAAATAAAAGCCCTGGTCCAGATGGTTTAAGTGCAGAGTTCTACCAGACATTCAAAGAAGAATTACTACCATTACTCCTCAAACTATTTCACACAGTAGAAACTGAAGGAATATTGCCAAATTCCTTTTATGAGGCCACAATCACCCTAATACCCAAGCCACTCAAAGACACAACAAAGAAGGAGAATTACAGACCAATTTCCCTCATGAATATTGATGCGAAAATTCTCAACAAAA
>PVIH01028864.1:0-14519 GCA_004025045.1 Sigmodon hispidus | reverse complement strand
AAAAAAAAAAAAAAAAAATAGAGCTTTTCGTTTGGAGCAAGGAAGGGAAGATTAAGCCTCTGCCTTGTTCGCCGTCACTTCCTGGAGAGTCCTGTGATTCAGTGTCGCAATCAGTGCCTGCCCTGCTGACAGGAGGGTGGGCGGGCACTTGTGGGTCCTCAGGCTGAGCTCTGGCCTCTGCTCTTCAGTCCCGCCACCTACAAGCAGGTCTGACTCATTGCTCTCTCTGCTCCAGAGTTTCCAAGGTCTGAAGCCTGTCTGAAAGATGTCAGCCCTCAGAACCGTCTTCCAGTATATTGATGAAAACCAGGACCGCTTTGTCAAGGTGAGGCTCTGACTCTTCTAAGTGAATGGTGAGACCTGCTTCAGCCTTGTCAGTTCAGGAAGATTTTTCAAGAAGCTAATATGGGTTATGCCATTTTGATCAAATATTGAAATTTCATGTTTCTTCATTTCATGATGGTGAAAGTTGCACTTTTATCATTTGACAGTTGATTCTTTGTCTCTACAAATAATGCTCATTCTTTGTTTTTCTCTAATCTCATCTATGGTTTTTTGTGATAGTTATATATTTAAAAAAAAAAAAAACAACTTGAATCCAGCATGTTCTAAGTGATTCTATGATGTTATATTTAAACTGTTGCTTGGTTTTTATCTGAAAGAATTATGACTTCGGTTTGCTTTTGGGTGAACCATTTTAGCTAACACATTTTGACTCTATCATTGGCTACTGTCAGAGAGACAAGTGAACTAACATGGACTTGACATTATTACAGTGTGTTTTCTTTCTGTTGCTATTTTGTTGGCTATAGCTGTAAACTTATTTATGGAATTGTATGGTTTATAGTCATATACTTGGTGGCTAAAAGTGCACATTCTGATATATTTCCTTTCTGCTTAGTTTTAGGGGTAGGAAAAGTGCAGTTTTTGGGTTTTTTGTTTTTTTTTTTTTTAAAGATAGAGCAAACAAGCTAGGTATTCCCTGTAGGTAAAGTGGAGTTGCTGTAGGTAGGGCATCCTGCCCTTAAAGGACAGCATTCAGAGCCCTTACCACCCTTCCCTTAAAGGACAGCATTCAGAGCCCTTACCACCTGTTCTCTACAAACAGAAACTTGCAGAATGGGTGGCCATCCAGAGTGTGTCAGCCTGGCCGGAGAAGAGAGGGGAGATCAAAAGGATGATGGAGGTGGCTGCTGCTGATGTGCAGATGCTGGGGGGCTCTGTAGAGCTGGTGGATATCGGGAAGCAAAAGGTATGAGCACACGGGTTCTTCCTGGGAGCTGGTAAGAAGCAGCCAGGTCTTGGCTGACCTTTGGCTGCAGATGATCAATCCTAATTCAAAGTAAGCTTGTACTGGCTCTTGCATACATCCTTGCCGAGGACAAGATAAAAGTTTTCTGATTATTCAGCATGTTTTATTCCAGAAAGGAGAACTATAGACCAAGTGACTCAGAGTAAGTTAAATTGTTTTTCTTTAGAGAAGCTGGAATTCCTTTCCCAGAAATCAAAGCTTTCACTTTTGGAAGTTTCACATTATCTGAGTCACTTTATAAATAATAAAACTTCCTGTCCAGGCTCTCTATGTATGTGTGCTTTCAGTTTGTTGTTTCATGGGACTCCTGCCTGTGTGAATGAGTGCATCTCTGATTCTTGTGTCTTCTCTTGGGTTCTCTTATTCAGTGGCTTGCCTTGTCCAACTTTAATGTGATGGCTTTTATTTTATCTTATTATGTTTTGTTGTATTTTGTTTTCTCTTGAATGGGAGACAGATAGGGAATGGATCTAGATGACGGGGACCTGGGAGAGGAGAGAAAACTGCCATCAGGATGTATTGCATGAGGAAAAAAAAAATCCATTTTCAATAAAATGGAAAAATACACTTGAACACAAAAACAAAATAAAATAAGTTACATGGCCACCCCTGTGCATGTAACCTCCCCACCCCCAGCATTCTTATGAGGGATCTGATAAGGGCACATTAAGAACAACTTGTTTTCCTTCTGATTTTGTTATTTGTTCTGGTTTTGGTTTTGGTTTTGGTTTTAGAAAGATCTAACTGGCAGGCCAGGACCCATTGTGTGACCACACAGCCATCCCTGTCTCCCTCCCCCTCTTTTCCCAGCACTGGGATTTAAGGTGTGGGCCACCACACACAGATTCTTTCTTGGATAAATAATCTGACTTTGTGATACAGTTTTTCTGCTACTTTAATGTCACATGATTTTTTAGGCTCATTTTGCCTATATTAGTTAAGAGGTTTTCCTCCTGTATAACCCAAGTTGGCCCTGGGGCTCACGACACTGTCCCAAGTGCTGAGGTTTAAGGCATGAGTCACCACACCTAACTTCCTGCTGTATGTTTTCAAATCTTACAAGTCTCTTATAATGTAAACTGTCGCAAGACTTGATTTGTCTTGTGTCTTTTGTCTGATAATTTGAGTGTTCAGTTGCAATGAACACTTCTGGAATTTGGGGTTAGCCATTCAATTTGCTGCATATTTTATCCAAGGGGGTAGTGTGGCCATTGGAAGCCCAGTGCCTTTGAGGCAAAATCAGAATTCAAATCCAAGCTTCCTGACTCTTGGTTCAATACTTCTATGAGATTTTCTTCAGATGACAATTTTATTAGTTAGTATACAATAGTTTCCCAACAAATACCTCCTACACAGAGGAATAAACTAAGTTTCTTCATATTGCTTTCTTTAACATTTTTGTTTAGTCTTTTTAACTTTTTAATTATTTATTTATTTCTTAGTCAGGGTCTTACTCCAGAGTCCAGTCTGGGACCCAAATGCCAGGGTTGGATGTGTACACCACCATGCTTGCTCGTTGTTTCCTTCCATCTCCCCTGCTCACTGCCTTTCTCATTCTCTTAAACAATAAGTAAATAATAAATAAATCAGCTGGGAACAAGAGGCCGGGCACACCTTTGGCACTACACAGAGAAACCTTGTCTCAAAAAACAAACAAGATTACATTAAATAAATTTATTCCGTTACCACTGAAGTAATATTTTTTTAAAGGGTCTCCATAAAAGAATACAGTGGCTGTTAATACTATTTCACATTAGGAAACCCCCATTTTCATCAAGGAATTCAAAGAGTTCCCTGTCAGGTCAGCTAGAGCCTCTGATGGAAAAGGCCATGTTCCCTATGTGCCCAGAAGTTGAAACTGTGATTCTCATCCCCTGATGCTTTCAAGCCAACTTCATGAAATCTGAGATGCAGGCCCAGCCCTCATAGGAGGCAGTAGGAGCTGCAGGGTAGTATAAGAGCCCCACCACCTGAAGAGTGTGGTGGTGCATATCTTAATCCCAGCAGAGAAAGAGAATCTCTTGAGTTCAAGGCCCCCTAGGTTTATACAGTGCAGACAAATCTCAAAAAAAAAAAAGCCAGAAGTGTTGGTATACACCTTTAACCCCAGCAGTCAGAAGCAGGTGGATCTCTGTGAGTTCAAGGCCAGCCTGGTCTATAGATCAAGTTCCAGTGCCCTTTGTCATTTTTAGTTACTTCTCATCTTATCTTTATTTTATAAGTTGTTAGTGTGGCTTTTTTATCAGACAAGATAATCACATGCATTGGGCAGTGGTGAAGGGGGTATGGCTTCAGGGCACTCTGAAGGTTTTTAGGAGACATTTTCATAATAGTTCTTTGAAGTGGTTCCTAGCACATCAATCCCTCCTTGGTGTTTGAACTGGGACAGTCTCCTCAGACGAATGTGTGTGCTGATTTGACCTCCCCTTCCAAATGCTCATGGACTTCATTATGATCAAGAGGTTTTCCTGATGGAACATAGGGGCTAGTGGAGGAAGCACATGGGCTGTAGGGCCTGAGTACATTCTGCTTGGGCTAGAGTCACAAGTGGTAACCCTTGACCTGATGTAAAGGTAGGAAAAGACTGTTTGCCTAGATTTCTGTAAGTAGTGTTCTGGATAGCTGGCAAGGCCTTTGGGGGAAAAGCCTCAAGAGTGCCAACTACCACCATTTCATTTATCAAACGTGTGAATTCTCTTTCTTTCTGTTTTAGAGAGTTTTTCAAAAAGATTTTTTTTTGTTTTGTTGTTTACATAACAACCATTGTTCCCCTCCCCCTCTTCTCAGTCCTCCCCTCCCTTGCCCCTCCCACTCCCCCATCCACTCCTCAGAGAGGGTAAGGACTCTCAAAATGAGTCAATGCTGTCTTGAATATCTACTTGAGGCAGAACCAAGCCCCTCCCCACCCAGTATCAAGGCTTAACCAGGGTTCCTCAGTAGAGAAAGGGTTCTGTTTAAGTGTGGGGGGTGTGTGTGTGTGTGTGTGTGTGTGTGTTGTATATGGTGTGTGTATATGCTATGTGTGTGTCCTGTGCTCACAGTTTTTGTAAGCAACATGTCTGCTGGTGCCCAGAAAGGCTGGAAGACATCATCAGATCCCCTCATGTTGATGTTACAGGTGGTTGTGATCAGGCATCACACCCTGTGGGTTCTGGGACCTGAACTCAGGTCCTCTGGAGGAGCAGAAAGCACTCTTAGCCGATAAGGTCCTCCCCAACCCTGAATTTTCTTAAGGTCCTGATGATGGTCGGTCCACACTGCCCGTCTTAGTTGTTCATATGTAGAATTTCAAAAATGTAGCATTCATTCGCAGATTGAAATTGTTTTAGTCATTGCTTCAGAAATTAGTTAAATTGTATCCCAGACCCAGGCTACAAAATGCTTCATTATGTAGATTGATGATTTTTTTAAGCAGCTTTTGGCAGTTTATGAAACCAGTTGTGTATGTGATTCAGTTCATGCTCATTGGGTTTCAAGAAATCATTGGATTTCAGGAGAGTGAAGTCCTTGTTAATTAAAAACTGAAATGATAAGATCTTAAAACCCTACAGCAGAGGTTGATGGGTGAGAACGGATAAGACCATCCCAGCTGGATTTAATGACAGCTGCCAGACACCCCCGGTTCATTAACTAGACTGTCTTCCATTGCTCCCTCCTCCTCAGCTCCCAGATGGCTCAGAGATACCCCTGCCTCCCATTCTGTTGGGTAAGCTGGGCAGTGATCCCCAGAAGAAGACAGTGTGCATTTACGGGCACCTGGATGTGCAGCCTGCAACCCTGGAGGATGGCTGGGATAGTGAGCCCTTCACCTTGGTGGAGAGGGAAGGTAAGGACATCCAGTGCTTGCCCAGCAACGTGCTCATTTTCAACATTAGAGGAGTAGATCTGGAGATGTTTCATTTGGAAAATCCTTAATATTCTCCTGCTATTTTCTCTTTCTGGTACTTTTTTAAAAAATAAATAAATAAACAGAATCTAAAAATTGGGTTCTGGTAGTTTCTCATTTGTGTCTTGGCTATTGAAAGCTGAGAAAAGTTTTTTTGTTTTGTTTTGTTTTCTCATGACAAGTCCTTCATGGGAGCCTGCCAGCCTTCCTCTCAATCCTAACACTTTTTCCAGAACATTCTTTCCAGTTTGAGGCTGCATGGTCCCCTGAAGGCCATCCTCTCCATCTCACTCTCTCACGTGAGATGCTCACCGTCCATCCTCAGTTGTCATTGTTCTGGTCACGAGAGTCCCTGAGATACAGCACCTTCTACCTTTGAGCCTTGTCCCCAAAGGCTGAATTCCAGGCCCCCTAACTGAGTGTGGAGCCGGTCATTAGATACTTCCTGACTCCCTGTGGACTGTTACATGACTGTGAAATATGAAAGGTTATCCTTATCTAACACACCCATTGCTGTGATAACCCTGCCACACTTGGATTCCTCCTGAGTATCAGACCCACATGTCTGTGTGTGAGTTTAAGCTGTCTGGACTGGGAATTCTAGTTCTTCTTCCTTGGGCCCTCTCTCACATACCCTTTAAATGGCACCATTGTCCCACCACCTATACCAGAAACAGGTCTGTCCTGTCCCTGCCTTGGGCCATCTCTGGTCCCTTCCCAGCCTCTGCCCCACCCATGCTGAGGACACCTCAGTGCTGATCCCAATGACCTGACCACACTGCTTTGAGCCTAACACCTCCCAGAAGACTCAGATTAGGCATTCAAACAGGGATGAGGTGTAGTTTGATGTGCTTTGTGATGATGGCCATGTGCTTTCATAGCAACCAGACTTGGCTGCTGTTAGCTGTATAGGGCACATAATCCTAGAGGGCTAACTACCTATAGGGGTTTCCTAGAAATGGATGTTGAATCTCTGCAAAGAAAGGGAAGGTAACAGGAAGCACCCACATGACTGCCTCTGGATTGCAAGAAATTCTCTCTGAATTTAGCATAGGATTGATGGAGACTCAGGCTTTTAAACTAAAAGGAAAAACCTCTCCTTGATGGAGGGCTGTGTGCTGAGTTTGTGTCTCAGCATTATCAGATATTTGCTGGAGAAAAGGTCTTTTTGATTTGTTGTCTCTAACTGGATCTGCTGATTGCTGTTCTAGGCAAATTGTACGGGAGAGGCTCAACAGATGATAAGGGGCCAGTGGCTGGATGGATGAATGCCTTAGAAGCTTATCAGAAGACTGGCCAGGTACACCCCTACATCAGAATCTGTCCAATCATCAGGTCCTGTGAGTAGTGGTATAAAGATCACTAGAGAGAAGAAAGCTAGCCCCACCTTGGTCAGCACAGGTGACTTAGATAGAGGTTTCCAGCTCTAGAAATCATTAAACAGTTCGTTGTCTTACAGATGCTCAAAGGTCATGCTGTCACCACCCAGCAAGATTCTTGCCAATAATTAGAATGAGATCTTTGTCTGTCTCCTTTCTTTCAGTGCTGAAATCAAACCCAGATCCTTGTGCATGCTGGGAAATTCCTGTACCACTGAGCTATATCTCCATCCCTAAGTGTGAATTGAATCTTATTTTATTTTATTATGATAAATTTTTTTGTTTATTTTGCTTTGTTGATATTTTTGTTATTGTTTTGTTTTCTTGAGATAAGGTCTCTCTCTGTGTAGCCCTGGCTGTCTTGGACTATCTTTGTAGACCAGGCTGACCTGTAACTCCCAGAACTCTGTCTGTCTCTCTAGTGCTGAGACTGTAGGCATGCACCACCACCCCACTCCCAAATGTGAAGTTTAGGTGGATTTGTTTGTTTGATAACAAGTCATGTTATATAACTTAGGCTGGCCTTGAACTCAGTCCAATCCTCCTTCCTCAGCCTTCAGGTGCTAAGATTGCCCGCAAGTACCACAACCTTGACTAACAATCAACTTTCAACCTTTGACTGTACTCATGAGTGTGATCTCTTGCCAGAATGTAATACAGACCTTGTAATATTAGGCAAATTCATTTCTCTGTGTGATTTATATTCTCCTAAATAAATAAATAAATAGGTTATTTTGAGTTATTTTTTTCCTTCAAAATTCAGTTAATATAGAAGATGGGGGAGGGGCATTTTTAGAAGCTTAGCTTTCAATAGCTTCTGGTATTATTCCCTACCCAGGGTTTTTGATTATGTTTAACCTGACTGTAATCATTCTGCCCAGGCAGTTTTTGCATATAGATTCTACTTTACAGCCATGATAAAATAAGAATAGGTACTTTTGTCAAAGTGTGAAAAATAGATCTGGTAGGAGGCTCACATCTCTTGTCTGGGAATCATCTGTAAGGGAGGAAAAAAAAACCCCTCACTTGGCCTGTTCAACATCTGACTAACCTTAAGAGCAAGACACAGAGACCAGGAAGACTCAGCGACTTTAGGTCTCCTCCCAGTGTTGGCAGACAGTGAGGGGTGGATGCACAGGACCGAGTCCTAAGCACCTTCACTTGGAGCTATTCAATATATTGAGGTTCCAGGAAAGATTTTACTTGGGACAGAAGAAGAGAGCAGGAGGGTTTTAGGCTTCAGACCCTGCAGCTCTGTCCTGTGTGTGGCCTCTTGCTAGCTGCCTGCTTGTATGTAGTCTCCTTTGCTCATCTGTGGATAGGCTACCTGCTTCATCCTACGGAGCTAGAACTCTTGAAACATTAGCCAAAGAACTTGACTCAGATTCCAGATCTGTGTTGAGATTCCCATCAAGTACCTCAGGACCTCTTGGCTTCTTGTTCAGAGGGATGTTGGCAGTGTAGAAGGTCTTCTCAGTGCAGGAAAGGTCTTACTTAGTCATAACAACAGTAAAGACTTGGTGATTACTTACAAAAAAAAATTCCTAATTCCTCTTCATTTTTATTTTCGTGTATGAGTGTGTAGGGGTGGTGCATTTGCACAGGGATATGCATACATGTGGAGCTCTGAAGTTGAGTTACAGAGAGTTGTGAGCAGCCATGTTAGTGCTGGGAATGGAACCCTGATCCTCTAGAAAAGCAATCATTGCTCTTTGGGCCAATATGCCTTACCCTTCTCCCTGTCTCATAGCTTTCCCTCCTAACCCTGGGCTCCTACAGGCCAGTGAGAGAGAGAACTAAATTTCAGACAGTCTCTGGTAAGTTGCTTCTGCAAGAAAAGTAAGGAATCTGACTGTCTTGCTATGTCCCTGTCACAGGAGATTCCTGTCAACCTGCGATTCTGCCTGGAAGGCATGGAGGAATCTGGCTCTGAAGGCCTGGATGAGTTAATTTTTGCCCAGAAAGACAAGTTCTTCAAAGATGTGGACTATGTCTGCATTTCAGACAACTACTGGCTAGGGAAGAATAAGCCCTGCATCACCTATGGCCTCAGAGGCATTTGTTACTTTTTCATTGAGGTATGAGCTGAGTTGCACAAACATCACCTTGTTTCTCTCTAACCCATAAGCCTCTTCGTTCTTCTGAACCCTGATACAGGCAAATACCGAGAAGTTAGTGAAACGTGATAGAGGAGCTGGGAACTTTCAGGACATTCTTGGGTCCCATAATCCATCCTAATACCCCAGGCATGGACTTCTGGGATCAGAAGTTCAATCTCATGACAGCTTCAAATTAAGACAGTATTATCTGTGGTATTGTATTTGGGTAGATGAGATGACAAGCAGAGGCTGAGGCTGGGCCTTCTAAGAGGGCTTGGACATCTAAATATTTGGGAATTCTTCCTTTAAAAGTCACAGTGTTCACACTTTATCAGGGAAGTTCTAATTCCAGTCTGAGTTTTCCTGAGAGAATGGAGATTCTCTACCAAGATGAACCAGGAGTGTGGGCAAACTCTGACACATGCTGGGGGAGATTTTTTTCCCAATGGAATGGTGCTGGTGGGTCATGCTGAAGGCCTTTATTACCTGCCTGACAGAACAGAACCATGGCCATAATTGTACTGAGAGTCTATGTGCATGTTACAGTTGATTCGCACTGTGGGGGAACTTCCCATCCCTTTATAGACGGGAGTCTAAGCACCCAGTGGTTACTTGGCTTGCCTGCCTATAAGACTAACCAGTACTAAAATGGGTCTGCACCACATCCTCAGGTTCCATGTTGATGGGGTCATCATGCTTCATGGTTGATACTGTCCTCCAAGGAAGTATGTGTGCAGGATCTCTGGAAAATGACAAGATTCTGCCCTTCCTTTGACAGAGATCTTCAGTGTTAGAGAGGCTGCTCTGCACCGTATTTCCACCTGCAGCCAGCATTCCCTCTCAGTATACACGTGGTCTGCATATCCAGGAGTCTATCTGGTGTCTGGGTTTTCTAATTGGGAAATGCCTCACTTTGCTCCTTGATAGAGCAGAAAACTGTCAGTCTTAAAACTATTCTTTGTCAATGTAATGTCACATAATTAAAATAAGCTCCCCACTAAGCCACCAAATAAAGTGACCTTTTGTTTCTGTCCAGGTGGAATGCAGTGACAAAGACCTCCATTCTGGGGTATATGGTGGCTCAGTGCACGAGGCCATGACGGATCTCATTTCACTGATGGGTGAGCTTAGGGCTGGAGTTCTCTGGTCAGCATTTTGTCACTTAGGGATGTGGGCAGGATACTTTTTCTAAGCTGTCTGTGCATACGCCTGCTATGTTTCCGCATCCTTCATGAGCCTAGTCAGCCGTGTTTCTAAGTTCTCTTCCTCTGGGCCTTGTTTTATTTAAAAGACGCCATTCCTTCCTGCGTCTGCTTCTTTCTGCATCTATCCCATACCTCATCACCATCTATAGAACTATCTTCCCTCAGTCCTTCTCAGCCTGTCCCTTGGAACCCCTGGGTGCTGTTGTTCTTGTGGACATGGATTTCATATCTCTCAGAGGACACCTGCTTTGATTTGCTCCAACTGGCCATAACGAGGACCCATGCTTGGTCAGATTCTGGAGAGCAAGAACCACAGCTTCCTTCAGCGTCATCCTAGCACAAGGAAATGGAGCTATTGCCTCCTTCTCTCATCCTGCATTCCAGGATGAGGGCTCCTGCAGGGGACATGACATTGCATCTGTAGTTAGAGACAACTCTGTGCCACTCAGAGGGTCCCTCTCCAGCTTTAGAGGACCTTGTTTCTTGTGAGATGTGCATTGTCAAGAAATGCTGGCTAGTGTAGGTTTTAGGTTTTTGTCCTGGTGTACAGCTGGGGGCTAACGTATGCCCTCCACCTGTTCCTCAGTCTGTCTCTATAAGGCAGGTGAGTGGTCCTGCTCACCTCCCCCGGGCTACTTGACTGAGTTACTGACAAAATGCACCCAGATGCTCCTGGCTTCCCACTGCTGCCCTGTGGCCATTTGCTCTGATCCCTGAGTTCTTGGAGTCAGGACAACTCAAAACATTGTTTACACACTGCCCCAGCTAAGTGTCCCACCCTCTGCCACTTCCCTCAGGCTGTCTGATAGACAAGAAGGGGAGAATCCTCATCCCGGGCATCAGCGAGGCTGTGGCTCCCGTGACAGATGAGGAGTGTAAGCTCTATGACCACATTGACTTTGACATGGAAGAGTTCGCCAAGGATGTGGGCGCTTCCAGGCTCCTGCACAGCTGCAAGGTACTGCTCCCCACCCCACCCCATCCCCGGGACCCCCCCTGCACAGCTGCAAGGTACTGCTCCCCACACACACACACACTCCTGCACAGCTGCAAGGGCTGCTCCCCCACCCCACTCCCGGGACCCTTCTGCACAGTTGTGCTGCTTGCCCTGCTGTGTGTGTGTCCAGCCATAGGCCACCAGACTTCATGACAAGCATGCCCACTATACCTCAAAGCCATCCAGTGTCAGGTTCATCTTAGGGGGAGCATGTGCTCTCGAGTCATCACAAGCAGGGCGTGGTCAAGTTGAGAGCTGTTGGGGTTTTTAGATGTCACAGCCAACTTTTGATCAAATGAGAGCTGGGGGACTCGAAGAGAGCAGAGCCCTCTCCTACCACAGGTGCTATTGCTTCCAGCTTATGGCCGCATGGTTCCCACGAGGCCCAGAGATGGAGCTGAGCCTGGAGACAGAAGCTATTTGCCGTTACTTAATTGGCAGGAGGAAAAAATTATCTTAATTTGTCTCTTGTCATAGGAGTGTGGGTATCAGTTAAACCCCTTGGTGTAGCCAACATTAACAGGGAATGAGAGGAACGGGCCAGACTGGACTGCTGAGTGTCAGCTCTTTCCAAGTCAAAGGCTGAAGGGAGATGTGAGACCTGGCTAGAGAGCTGTGGGAGTCTCCTCTCAGTTGACAAGGGCTGACAGAGGAACAGGCACCTTAGCCTGATGGGGCCTGAGGCTCACAGCATGCCACGCCAGCATCATTCACCATCACCTCTCAGGACACTCCAGCTGCACAACACTCCTTTGGTGCAATGTGACAGTAACTCCAGTACCTTGGGTGGGCTCTGACCAGCCCTACTAGGTGGGAGTCCCCATGTCCCCATCCACACCTCCTGAGTAAGCAGATCTGACTCCTTGTGCTTCTGCAGAAAGACATCCTGATGCACAGATGGCGGTACCCATCCCTCTCCCTCCATGGAATTGAAGGAGCCTTCTCGGGTTCAGGGGCCAAGACTGTGATCCCCAGGAAAGTGGTTGGCAAGTTCTCCATCAGGCTCGTGCCAGACATGATACCCGAAGTTGTTAGCGAGCAGGTATGTGGGGACGCAGGGCATGAGTAGGGGCAAAAGTTGTAGGGTCCACATGGCAGCTGAGAGCTGCTGTGATGTTAATATACAAAGAACTTCCTCCTGGGCAGAACCGTCCACCTCCTGACTCCTACCCCTTAACGTCCGCTGTGAGAGCAGTATGGAAGCTAAGCAGAGGCAAAGGCCATATGAGCAAGCTTTATATACCTCACACTACCGAGGCATGTGAAGATATGACCTCTGACCTCACCCCAAAGATGTAATGTCCCAGAGAGGAATGAAAGGGTAGATCTGGGCAGCTTCAGTCAGCAAGGCTCCTGGAACATGTGCCTTGCTGAGTAGAGAGACTTCATAGGGATGAAATCAGAGGCTTCTGGGAAGAGGACACTGGGGACTCTCTCCAGAGGAAAACAGGCTTTTATCTTGAGGCAGCATCCCTTGGTTTTGTTTGTTTGTTTGTTTGGTTGGTTGGTTAGTTGGTTGGTTGGTTGGTTTGGTTTTGGGTTTTGTTTAGATTTATCTGTTGTGTATATGAATGTCATGCATATGTACATGTCTGTGGACCACATATGTTCCCAGAAGAGGAAACTGGATCCCCTGGAACTAGAATTAGATGTGGTTGTGAGCCACAGTATGGGTGCTAGGAACCAAAATACTCGTAATGTTGTGCCATCTCTTCAACCATCCCCTACCTTCGTATTAATGTATCTCAGACTGGCCCTGAACTTCCTGAATGCCGAATGGCAGGGAGGCATCACTGCATTTGTATATATCTTAATGATTTTTTTTCTCATTGCTGTAACCATATGCCTGAAGGATACAAAATATATAAAATATAAATATAAAATACACCTGAAGAAAACACCTTCAGAACAAAGAGGGTCTTTTATTCAGCTCACAGTTTAAGGGTCTAGGCCATCATGGCATGTGCATGGGGCACATGGTCACATGTTTTCAATCAGGAAGAGAAGACAGATGAATCCTGGTGTTTGCTTTCTCTACTTCCCCTTTATCCTAAGAGTCTTTCTTTTAGAATAACGCTGTCCTTCCAGGGTGAGTCTTCACCCATCAGGCAAGTGTATTTCCTGCATAATTGTAAATCTAGTCAGCTTGCCCGGGAAAATTGACCATCCCAAGTATCAACATAGCATTCCAGGACACAAATACCCCATCTGTTGAATGAATCAGGTCAGACAGCATAGTCTTTACTCAATTTTTAAATATTGTCATAATTTGGTATGTCTATGTCAAGGGTGAATTGACTGAAATTAAAACATTGCCTTTCAGCTCAAATAAATCACTTCTTAGGTCCTCTTTCCTGCCGCAGAGATTATGCACATCAGTGTCCAGCAACAGAAAATGAAGCTTGCCACGATCCTATCTAGACTGGTAGATGCTATTGTGTAGACACATATGTCCAACTTGTCATGACATTTACACAACTGCCTGCAGATTCTTCTCATTGAGTCAAATGCTGAATATAAAATACTGTGTGTCTCTTCTGCTTATGGCTTAGGTTTCAAGCTACTTGTCTAAAAAGTTTGCTGAACTGAACAGCCCCAACAAGTTCAAGGTGTACATGGGCCACGGTGGGAAGCCCTGGGTGTCTGACTTCAACCATCCCCATTACCAGGCCGGGAGAAGAGCCCTGAAAACAGGTCGGCTGCCCTCTGGAAGTGGACGCTAGGGCCCTGAGGGTGTCAGTCATGTCATGTTCAAGGCTGAAGTGTGGGGTGGTGTCAGGGCCTCAGTCTGGACTGAATGTTGGCTAGTGGTGGCTCCCTGGCACCCAGGGCCGAAAGCTCACCATCTCCCTCTGCTTTCTCCAGTGTTTGGTGTTGAGCCTGACTTGACCAGGGAAGGTGGCAGTATTCCTGTGACCCTGACCTTTCAGGAAGCCACAGGCAAAAATGTCATGCTGTTACCAGTGGGGTCAGCAGATGACGGTGCCCACTCCCAGAATGAAAAGCTCAATAGGTAAGACTGGGGCCTGAGGTGGGGCTGCATCCTCCAGCAGGTGGTGGGTCTGTGACTACTCCACTTTCGCCCTGTAAGGGTTTGGTAGTAAGAGCTGGTAAGAGGCAGGCTTGAGGCCTTGGTAGCGGCAGTTTGAGAACAGGGTTCGTCTAGAATTCCTTGTTCACATACTTTTCATGTAGTGCCCATAAAATACCACTTCATTTTGAAGAGTTAAATCATCACTGACTGTTCAAGCCCCCTTTGCCTCGGACAGGCAGATATTCTGGGGCTTCCTCAGCCTGCAGCATGGAGAGAGCCTTTAAGCAGCAGGGAGGAGGGACCCAGACAAGCAGGCTGCAGGCAGTATGGGAAGCTGCAGCTCTGTAGCTGCTAAGGAAAAACAGGAAGCAGAGACCCACTGTGAGTCACAGAAACATAAACCTGGTTACTGGGCTAGGGGTCAAAGAGCTTCTACCTTTTGCTCCAGGCTTTTACCTTTCTCTATTCCGTATACCACCATTTCTTCTTACTGTATGGCTGACTGGGTGGCTGTGTGGCTGACTATGTTGGCTGTGTGGCTGGGTGGCTAGGTGGCTGGCTGACTGGGTGGCTGGGTGGGTGGCTGGCTGGCTGGGTGGCTGGGTGG
>PVIH01028863.1:0-14532 GCA_004025045.1 Sigmodon hispidus | reverse complement strand
AACAAAGTGGCGATTCGGCTGGGAGGGTGTTTCTCGGATCTTTCAACAAATCCTACCAGGCGTGCTCCACTAGAACGGGTCAATCCGTCTCTCAGGAGGTCGGCCACGGGCAGATTCGTTCCTGGTTGTTTACAGGAGGCTCGTGCGCAGCTGGTAACCAAAGTCGTTTAGACCGGCTCCGTGGGCGAGTGAGGAACCCAGCGGGTTTGTCGAATTAGCCCCGCGTTTAGGCGCCAATTATCGCGGTAAAAACCCGCCCTGAGATATGTTTATAAACAGGGTTTATTTGGAGAAAATAGCTTACAAAACAGAGCCGGTTTTAGGAAAAGATGACAGGATGAGGTTGCTGCGCGCCGGAGCCTTTCTAAGGAAGATTCTTCATCCCCACGTCATACGTCCGAACTCCCGGGCAGCTGGAGCGAACTGCGCACTCGGTCGGGGAACTCTTGTGAGAGAATGACGACTTCCTGTCCTGGTCCCCTCCCTCGAAGGTCTACTTCCGGAATCCTTTTCAGTTAACCACGCCCAGCTCGTCTCCATTCCTATGATCGTTCACATATACAGTTCCTAATTTCCCGCTACATATCCTCCTCCTCCATTTTTTTTTAAAGAAATTGACTATGACCATTAACCATTTATAATGAAAACAAGCATTAATAAGTAATATTTTGGGAAATTGGACGAAGCTCTTTCTTTTACTACTTCCTGCTGTCAAAGGACGATGACAATCTCATGGAGTTTTGAAGCTGCATCATCTTAACTGGCTTCTTGGAAGCTGAGAATGTTCATTCAGGTGGCCTTGGCAGATGGAACCACATTTGCTTAGAACCAATCCACAGGTTTTGATCTTCTGTGGAGACAAAAGCAGAAACTCTTTTCCCAAGTAACATATTCTTATAAACAGATTTTAAAGTCAAGACATCTTTAAAATATAAGTATTGGTTTAACTTAGCAGACTTAGCAAAAAATTGTCTCTCTGCAATTAGCTCATTAAAAGTTAAAAAATTAAAAGAACACACAACAAACATAATCCAGACTCTTTGTTTATCTGCCATCTTTATGTGGCCTTTATCTTTATTCTTATTTCTCCTTTTTCAAGGGCTTTCTTTACCCTCTTTTTTTTCCTTTTCTTTCTCTCTCTCTCTGAAGCTTATGCGTATTTTACATACATTGTACCCCGTTTAGAGGTTTTGAGAGTCTAAATCTGTCTTATTGAGAATTCTTAATTATTTTCTAACTCAAAGAGCTTTTTAAAAGGTCGGTGTCACTTTAATTGCTGACTCTGCCCCTCTGTTTCATTATGGCGGGGAAACCCACTGCTGCTTTGCCGCTGTTGGCAAAGAGCACGAATTCAGGAAATGCTGCTATGAGAAAAACCTTTTTAAACTGTTTCCTTTCTGTTAGTATAAACAGAAACCTTAAATCAATCACACTTATGCCAATCCTGTGGTGAAACGTATGAGTTTAAGCTGTGTGCTGAGGACGCGCCATTTTTAAATTCCTGCCTGAACACCACGCTGTCTCTGTACTATAAATCAATTCAAATACGCAATTCAAAAAACCGTTTTAAACTTTCTCAGGCTTTATGCGGGTGTTCGTGCCCAGCATTGGGAAGCCATTTGTTGTAGTACGTTTTTCCCGGCCTGTTTGGGTCCGGAGATTTATGACCTGGCGCATGTGTGGTGCTGGTGGTGTGGAGCCTGGTCTGTGCGCCCACAGCTTTTGCCCCCCAAAAGAATGAATCACACGCTCATATACTTTACACTGCTTGGCCCATATCTTAAGCACATTACTAGCTAGCTCTTTCTTCTTAAATCAACCCATTTCCATGAATCTACCCACCATGTGGCTTGCAGCCTGTGGCTCACCTGAATTCCTACATGCTTCTTCTTCGGGGGACAGATGGCGACTAGTAAACTCCACCCCTTCTTTCTACCTGGCTGCCTCTGATTCTCTACCCACTTCTACGGTGCCCTGCATGGGTCCAAACAGTTCTTTATTTATATCGTACAGAGAACATTCCACCACACTTGATCTGAACCAGAGAAACTTTATGAAAATAAGAATAGATGACTCATCTACCCATACTACAATTCTTTAAGTTGTAAGAAAAAACCAAAGTGTTGAGGCAGGTTTTTGTTTTTGTCTTTACAAAAAGCCAGAAATACCCATCTTCAAGTAGTTAAAAGACCTTGGACATCTACAACAGAAGGAAGGCTATCCAGAAAAATTCAGAAGCAAAAGAATATCACATCTATTGGTACCAATATACTATATGTGATAAAATCTTTCTTTTTAACCTCCATCTTTACTTAAAAGATAAATAGAAGCCCCAGTTTAATTATAAATTGAAGCTGACTTTGGAGTTGGAGTGTGGCTTTCTCCTCTAAACCCAAGCATATTTGATAAAGGAAAATGCAAAATCTCTGTATCATATCAGAAGAGCCACCAGATATGAGACAGAAGAATGACTGAAAAGAAGAGACAGTTCTATTGTTACTAGTCATATTCTGAGTAAAAATGTATGTATTTAGCTTTCTGTATATTGTGTTGGGTTTTAGTCTCTTATCAGTTTTCTGCAGTGATCCATGACAATGCCTAATTGTGAACTGAAAGTATCCAAAAGGAAGATTGGGCCCCACAACGAGGATATCACATGGACTATGACAAAGCCACCAGGTTGACAAACACAAACAAAAGATCAGATTTGGACTATAAACTGCTCAGGACAATTTCGAGTTGGTATATGAGATGTACCAGCTTCACAGACTACTCTGGCCAAGACCTGAGATAAGCCGTGCACTTTTCTGTTATGCAGAGACTGAATAACAAATGATACAGCTACATATTTCAGGACTTGACAATCAATAACACTTTTCTTTTCAGGATCCCCTAAAGATGCCATCACAACCCCCCCCCAGACAGCAGGAAGTAAATTTAAGAACATGATGTCCACATTATCAAGTGGTAGGGTGGGTAGTTTTTGGTATTTCAATGGTTTTTGGATGATTGTCATTGTTTAGAGTAATTGGTTAAAAATTGTTACTGGTTATGGTTAGAAAAAAAAGCTAAACAAGAGAGATTAGACTTAGGGTTCTTGTTTTAAAAAAGAAGACAAAAAAGGGATATGGATATGATAGGATATAAGGGTAGATTATTGAATCTACTTTTTAAAAAGGAAATTACAAGCTTTAAATATTTTACATTGAATTGGATTTTTTGTATATTATAAACAAATTGTGTATATTGATATAAGGTTGAGATTAATTTTGTCACTGTACCTATATTCCTGTTGTTCAAGGTATTATACTTATACAGTTCACCTAACAATATAATATAAATTGCTAGTTTAGGAATGTTATTGTTACCAACTAATTAGGATATAAAGAAATGCAAGTAAGTAGTTAGATATTACAATCAAACTTACACTCATATTAGATATGTTTTAAAGATTAGATATATTTTAGATGGACAGGTCTTCTTCAAACACTTCAGAGATCCATAGAATTTGTCATTTAAGAAAACAACATACATTATTATTTTTCTTGACAATGGGACATCTGCTCCTGGTAACACCAATTCACTTCAGAGAAGATTATGTACATCAAGCAAACTCTTCCATATGAGTTGACCTTCCTTGTAACAAAAATTAGCCACTGGGCAAGAAAGTACTCTTGCCTTGACTGTTGACAATATGATATTCAAAACAGACAAGCAGGAGAAATACACAAAAGAATTGCTGAACCTTGCCAAGACAAGGTAGAAAGGACTTTGGGAATATCCAGCTGCCCATAGAAGTGTGTCAGACATGCTTGGCCTGTAGGCCAAAGATGGATGCTTCAACAACACAGAAAAACTTTGGGTGATTCTCCAGGCAGCCAGCTGTTTCATTTCTTATATTTTTGGAAGTTGCTATTTGCTTAATATAATTTACTTCTTGGATCTCTGAGGAATTTGAAGATGAGATAGTTAATAGTTATAGTAATCTAGGGAGAGTTTTAGAAAAGAAACTCACGTAAAAGTTAAAGTAAGTTTAAGAGACATCAAAATATAGTCTTTAGTAATATAAGTTAGAAAGTGGATTAGGTACAATCCTTTGTACTCACCAAAATAGAATATGTTATGAAATACTTTCTTCAAATCTGCCAATTGTTAACAAACTGGACATTCCTTATGTAATTATTGTTTGTATATTATTGCAAGTAACTATTGTTCTTAATGTATGTTTTTTCCTATGTTAGTTATAACTTTCTTTTTATTTTGACACAAAAGGCGATATGTGGATATTTGTTAGATATTTAATAAATCCTGAAATATCAAAAGCAGCACCCAGTCAAATCCTACGCAGACAGCTCAGGAAATTCTTGATCCTTGAATACAAGAAAAAACAGCTGAGTCAATCACACACACCTTTAATCCCAGCACAGAGAAAGCTGGGAGTGGTGACCTACACCCTTAATCCCATAACTCCAGAGACAGAACTTTTTCTGTTTCTGTGAGTTCAAGGCTATATGCCTTTAATCCTAACCTAGATGGAATAGGGTATATAAGGGCTGTAGAAACCAGGCAGAAACAGAAGCAACTGGCAGAAGAGACCAGGAATGAGAATGAAAAATTTGCAAGACATCTGGGTGAGTATTGAGTGTGGTGCTTCCTCTCTCTGATATTTCAGCCTTCCCCCCATGATATTTGACTCTGAGTCTTATTTAATACAACTGAAATTTGTGCTACTACAAATTATATAAACATTCATGATACAAATTGAACCTTAAGACAATTCTTGGAGAGTGGAGCTGTCCCATGCTGGGCTGCTGCTCTGTGCCTGGAGAATGCAAGATCAAAACAGGGAGGGAAGTCAGGGTTCTCTGCGTCTCAGTCTGTTCTGGCCATACCCCATAGGGATCCTGATATTCAGGAGCTACACATCTTAGCTTCCCTAAATAAACCTGCATCCCACAACATCTTCCTCTTTGGCCTAACTAAGAAAGCTTTAAACTAAGTATAAGACTATATACAATAGAAATAATTATAAGGTAATGTCTGGGGGAAGGAAAGGCAATAACGTAAACAAGATCAGACTATAACTAACAAACAACAAACATAAGGTATATCTTAAATGTCTAGAATATTGGTAAGTGGCAATTTATAGGGATTATTTTAAGGCTGTTTATTTTGAATAATAAAAATTTAATATTTGATTTTTTGGTTAAGATATGAAATGGTACTAACTTTAAGTATTTAGTCTTTAATTATTAAAGACTTGAGAAGGAAAATAGATTACTTGAATAAGTTGGAAGCATAAGAGAGTAGCTTTTAAGATTTAAGAGAGGACAGTGACAGCTGTCTGGATAGTCACTTATGGCTTTTCTGTAAAGTTAAAGTTTTTTGAGTTTTTTTTTTTTTTTTTTTTTTTTTTTTTTTTTTGGCTATAGGCCTAAGATATTTGACAGATTCTTTTTAGAAGCAGAGCATTTTTGGAGAGATTGTCTTATCTTGTCTTGGCAGTCTTTATTTTCTATTTTCTTTGTTTGTATTGGATAGCATGTGTACTGACAGTACTCGAGGCAAGGGCAGTTCTTTCCTATTATACCATTGTCTGTCATAGAAGACAAATTTTCTGAAGAGTGTCTTTGATGTTTAACATTATCTCGGGAAAGAAACAGTGATTTTAGGAGTTGTGTTTTTTATGGCCAAATTTTAAATAATAAAACATTAAATGTTATATTTTTTAGGTTTATGAAGTGGCTGAAGACTTTTGCCTATTTGATATATTTTATTGTATATTGAAAAACTTAAACAACATGACTAGTATATGGCAAACTTAGCTGTGATCTGTAAATTTTATCATCTTAAAAGACTGAAGCTTATATTGTAAAAATAGGCAATTTATAAATGGTATATATATTTTGAATAATGTCTTTAACTATGACAATTATATAGACACTAACTAAAGGTATTTGCATAGTATAAAATGATAACAGTATTTTAAATATATATTATTATATAAACTATCTAAACAGAGGTATATAGAGCATCTTATGAATATATTATGACTAGTATAATTATATATTATGACTAATATAATTAAACAGAGGTAGAAATTGCCTAGTGGGAATGACAATAATATGTTTAATATGAATTACTGTATAAAATATTTTAAATAGAGGTAGAAGCATGTGCAAAATGTGGCAATTATAAATTTAATTTTGCATTAATATATAAATTATTTTAGATATATAAAATAATTTAAGATTTAAATTTGTGTTAATCTATAAATTATCTTAATCAAACATATAAAATAATTTTAGATTTATATTATTGTATAAGTATTTATATTAGTGTAAATTGTCTTTGGTTTATATTTGGCTAATTGTTTATAGGTAGATAAAATGTTTTATTTATGTTTGTTTTATCTATTTTTTAAAAGGGATTTTTGAGACTATATTATTTTTTATTTTTAATTTAAATTGAACTTATAATTATTTTATTAGAGTAATATTTATCTATAATTTTTAGAGGACAAGACTTATCAGGAGAGGGACATTTTCTTATAAGGTTGTTTTTTGTTGGTTTGTGGTCGGTGGCATCTCTGTGGGGTCTTGTAAAAACTAAGACAGGGTTAGGTCTTAATGGACTGACTATAAACATTTATAACTAATTTTTGAGTATTAGATAAGGTTGCCTGGAATTTTTGTTTAAGATGTGACATGAAGGATAATTGTAGAAAGTTATTTTGTAATAGTTTAGAAAAGTTTATATTTTAAAAATAATTATTGAGTAGTGTATACTAGGTATGGGAAAAATTTAAATAAAAAAAAAAGAATCATGAATTAGTTTAAAAGTAAGATTTAACAAATAATAAGCCTGAGCCATAGGCCAAATTATTTATAATTAATACAAGCCTCTGTGTGATTATTTGGGACTAAAGGGCTGCAGCACCAGCTGGAAAAGACAGAGAAACTTCTGACAACAAAAACCTATAGAAAATCTGTGACACTGGGAAAATACCAAATCTAAAAATAATAGAAATAAAGAAAGAAGATTCCCAGCTCAAATTCCCAGAAAATATTTCTAACAAAATCAAAGAAGAAATTTTTTCCAACCTAAAGAAATGTGTATAAGGTATAAGAAGCTTACAGACATGAAATAGACTGGACAAAATAATAAAGTCCCCTTGCCACATGATAACCAAAACACTAAGCATACAGAACAAAGAAATAATAGTAAAATGTGCTAGGAAAAAGAGAAAGTAACATACAAAAGCAGACCTATTAAATTACATTTGAATTCTCAATGGAGACTCAAAAGCCAGAAGGACCTGAACAGATGTGCTAAAAACTCCAAGAGACCACAGATGTCAGCCCAGACTACTATATCAAGCAAAACTTTCAATCACTATAGATAGAGAAAACAAGATATTCCATAATAGTCAAATTTAAAAATTTTCTGCTTATAAATCTAGTACTATAGAAGGTACTAGAAGGAAAACTCCAACCCAAAGTAACTACACCAATGAAAATACCAGGAAATAAATAATCTCACACCTGCAAAACCAAAAAAAAAAGAACACACACATATACACTACTACCATCACTACCACAACCACCAACATAATAATAATAGGAATCTACAACCACTTGTCAATGTAATCTCTCAATGTCAGTGGTACAATTTCCCAATAAAGGATACAGGCTAACAGAATGGATACTAAATCAGGATCCATTTTTATGCTGCATTCAAGAAATACTCTTCAACATCAAGGATAGATATTACCTCAGGAGATTGGAAAAAGATATTCCAAGTCAATGGATCTTAGAAGCAAGCTGGCATAGCCATTTTAGTACCTAAAATAGTCTGCAAGCCAAAACTAATCAAAAGATATAGAGAAGAACACTTCATATCATCAAAGGAAAAATCCACCAACATGACATTGCAATTCTTAACATCTATGCCTAAGCACAAGGGCACTCACTTTCATACAAGAAGCATTACTAGAGTTTAAGTAACATATTGACCCTCACACATTGATAGTGTGAGACTTCAGTACCTCGTCCTCACCAACAAACAATCATCTAGACAAAAACTAAGCAGAAAAATACTGGAGGGGGCTAACAGATGTCATAAATGAACCTAACAGATATTTACAGAATATTTCACCCAAACACAAAAGAATATACCTTCTTCTTAGCATCATATAGACCTTTCTCCAAAATTAACCACATACTCAGACACAAAGCACGACTCAACAGATACAAGAAAATTAATATAACCCCCTGCATTCTAGAAAACCACCATGGACAAAAGCTGAATATCATCAACAACAGAACAACAGGAATCCTACAAACTCAGAGAAATTGAACAGTCTTTTACTGAATGAAAACTAGGTCAAGACAAAAGGAAATTAAAGACTTTCTAGAATTCAATGAAGATGAATACACAGAAACCTCAAACATGGGAAACAAGGAAAGTGGTGCTAGAAGCTAAATGTGTTGCACGGGAACTACGCCTTCAGCTTTGGAAAGTGGTGCTAAAAGGAAAGTCGATAGCATTAAGTGTCTACATAAAAAAATGGAGAGATATCACACGAGCAACTTGATAGCCACTTGGAAGCTCTAGGAACAAAGAGAATTAAACTCACCCAAGAGGAGTAGATCAAACTGAGGGCTGAGATCAATAAAATAATAAAAGAATAATACAAAGAATAAATGAAACGAAGAGTTGGTTCTTAGAGAGAATAAATAAAATAGAAAACCCTTATTCAAGTTAACTAAAAAGGCAGAGAGAGAACATCTAAATTAGCAATATCAGAAATGAAAGGGGGCCATAACTATAAACACTGACGAAATCCAGAGAATCATAAGGACATACTCTAAAAAAAACTGTCCTCTATAAAATTAGAAAATCAAAAAGAAATAGATAATTTTCTCAATAGGTAAACCTACCAAAGTTAAATCAAGAAGAGATAAACAATTTAAATAGACTTATGACCTCCAGTGAAATAGAAGTGGTTGTTAAGAGTCTCCAGCCAACCCCAAAGTCAACCACCCCCAAAGTCAGGTACAGACAGTTTTAGTGCAGAATATTACCAGATAAAGAGGAGCAAACAACAATTTACCTCACATTGTTCCAGGAAATAGAAACAGAAAAAATAGTGTCCAAATAAGGCCACAGTTACCCTGATACTCAAACCACATAAAGACTCAACTAAGAGAGAAGTACAGAGTAATATCCTCATAAATATTAATGTGAAAATAGTCAATAAAATGCTTGCAACTCAAATCCAAGAAGGCATCAAAAAGATCATTCACTATGATCAAGTAGGTTCATCCCAAAGAAGCAGTGATGGTTCAACATATGAAAACTTGTCAATATAATCTGTCATATAAACAAAGTGAAAGAAAAAAACCCCATGTGATCATCTCATTAGATGCAGAAAAAGGCCTTTGACAAAATCCAACAGCCCCTCATAATAAAATTCCTGAAGAAATTAAGGATACGAGGGACAAGCCTCAACATAATAAAGGCAGTTTTCAGAAAGCTCATAGCCAACATCAAATAAATAAAGAAAAACCCAAAGCAATTTCACTAAAATCAGGAACAAGAAGACAAAGTTTCCACTCTCTACATATCTAGTCAATATAGCACTTAAAGTATTTGCTAGATTAACAAGACATCTTAAGGAGATCAAGAGGCTACAAATTGGAAAGGAGAAAGTCAAAGTATCATTATTGCAGATGATATGTTAATACAGATAAGCAACCCCAAAAATTGCATCAGAGAGCTCCTACAGTTGCTAAACACCTTCAGGGAAGTGAGTGGATACAATATAAACTCTAAAAAAAATTTAGTAACTCTTCTATATACAAATGACAAATGAACTGAAAAAGAAACCAAGAAAATAACAACCTTTACAATAGCCTCAAACAATATAAAATATCTTGGGGGGTAACTGTAACCATAAAAGGGAAATACTTGTATAACAAAAACTTTAAGTTTTTGAAGAAAGAAATTGAAGAAGATATCAGATGATGGAAAGACTGCCCATGCTCACAGATCAATAGAATCAAAATAGTATAAATGACTATCCTGCCAAAAGCAATCTACAGATTCAATTCAATCTCCTTCAAAATTCTAACATAACTCTTTGCAAACTTTGAAAAGACAATTCTAAACTTCTTGTAAAAATAACAGGATAGATAAAACATACTTATCAATAAAAGAGTTGTTGGAAGAATCACCAACCCTGACTTCAAGTTGTACTACAGAGCTATAGCAATAAAACTCACAAGGTATTGATTGGCACAAGAACACACACACTGATCAATGAAATAAAATTTAAGACCCAGACATAAATCCACACACATATGGATACCTGATTTCTTATTAAAAAGCCAGAAATATACACTGAAAAAAAAGATAGTATCTTCAACAAATGGTGCTGGTCTAACTGAATGTCTGCATGCAGAAGAGTGCAAATAGATTCATACTATTACCTTGCACAAATATCAAGTCCAAGTGGATTGAAGACCTCAGTATAAAAACAGATATACTGAACCTAATAGAAGACAAAGTGGGAATAGCCTTGAAGATGTTGGAACAGGAGAAAACTTCCTAAATAGAATACCTATAGCATAGGAACTAAGATCAACAATTAATAAATGGGACATCATGAAACTAAAAAGCTTCTGTAAAGCAAAGGATACAGTCAACCAGACAAGGAAGGAAGCCTGAGAATGGGGAAATACTTTCTTTTTTAAACAACTTCATATTTGATAAAGGCCTACTATTCAAAATATATGAAAATCTCAAAAACTTAGATATCAATAACCAAATAATCTTATTAAGATGGAGTACAGATCTAAACAGAAAATTCACAATACAAAATTCTCAAATGGCTGAGGAACAATTAAAGACACACACTTAAACACAACATCTTTAACCATCAGCAAATTGCAAATCAAAACAACACTGAGATTCCACCTTACACCTGTCAGAATAACTAAGATTAATAACACAAGCAACTGCTCATACTGGAGAGGATGAAGAACAAGGAAAGACTCTTCCATTACTGGTGAAAGGACAAATTTGTACAGCCACTGTAAAAATCAATATGGAAGATAATGCAGGGACCTTGTTCAGAGCAGAGTAAGAGGTAAGCACACCCCAAATTCTAGGCCACCTAGAGACCTCAGAAGCCAGAGAAACAGCCCCAGATCTGCCCCCACACCCAACCCTGCCCTAAACCAAACAAAGCTAGGAGAACACTACCCAGAAATTCCCAGAAACACACAGCAAGAGGGATATCCTACAACCAAACCCTGCCTCCAAAGCAAGCTGTGTCATCACACACAGACGTGTAAAGATCCTACAGAGCCCACATCCAGAGCAGAGTAAGAACTGGGAGACACCCCCCAGCAACCGAGATCTGAATAACAGCCAACCATGTGGCAGCTGGAGATATACAACCCCTGAACCCACAACTGGCTAAGAGCCAACTAAGAGTTGCCTAAGAGTGAACCAAGGATGCAATGGGAAGATGCCAGTGCAAGAACACATATAACAATATAAAGAATAAAAGGGCACCACCAGAAGCAAGACCTGAACTGAGCAATGAAGAGGAAACAAAAGGAAACAACCTTAAAAACAACTTTATAAAGACTATAGAAGTCTTAAAAGAGGATATGAAAACTTTAAAGAAAAAAAGAAAATACAAATAAAATAAAAAGGAAGAGAGCAACAAATCCTTGAGAAAAAAACAAAGAAAACCAAGAAAAGGAAAACCAACAGATGAAAGAAACATTCCAGGAACTAAAAAGTGAAAGAGAAGCAATGAAAACAGTACAAAATGAGGCAAAGGTAGAAACAGAAAATCTGAAGAAACAAAGTAGAACTACAAATACAAGCATAACCAACTAAATCCAAGAGATAGAAAAGAGAATCCCTAGAATTGAAGATACAATAGTGGAAATAGATATATCAGTCAAAGAAAACACTAAAACCAAAAAAGCCGTAACACAAAATGTCCAGGAAATTTGGAACACCGTGAAAAAAACAAACCTTAGAATAATTGGAATAGAAGTAGGAGAATACCAGCTCAAAGGCACAGATAATGTATTCAATAAAATCATAGAAGAAAGCTTCCCCAACCTAAAGAAGGAAATGCCTATAAAGATACAAGAAGCTTACAGAACACCAAATAGATTTGACACCCCCCCAAAATCTGTTCTCCACATAATAATCAAGCCATAAAACATACAGAACAAAAAAATTTTAAGAGCTGCAGAGAAAAGGACCAACTTCCCTATAAAGGTAGACCCATCAGAATAACACCTGACTATTCAGTGGAAACTATGAAAGCAAGAAGATCTTGGTAAGGCATTATACAGACACTAAAAGAGCATGGCTGCCAGCCTAGACTACTATATCCAGCAAAACTAGCAATCACCATGGATGGAGTAACAAGATATTTCATCACAAAGTCAGACTTAAACAATACTTATCTACCAGTCCAGCCTTTCAGAAAGCATTAGAGGGAAAACTCCAACCTAAAGATCCCAGATACACTCATGAAAACACAAACAATCAATAATCCCACAGAAAAGAACCTCAGAAAAAGAAAATACATACAAGCTTCCACCACAAAATAACAGGAAATATCAATCAGTGTTCACTAATATCCTTTAATATCAATGAACTCAATTTAACTTTAAAAAGACACACTCTAACAAGATGTATACAAAAACAGAAGCCATTCTTCTGCTGCATACAAGAAACACACTTCAACCTTAAAGACAGACACAGGCTCAGAGTAAAGGATTGGGAAAAGATTTTCCAATCAAATGGTCTAAAGAAAAAAGCTGGTGTTGCCATCCTAATATCTAACAAAGTGGACTTCAAACTAAAATGAATTAAAAGAGACCAGGATGGTCATTACATTTTCATCTCAGGGAAAATTGATTAAAATGAAATTTAAATTCTGAATACTTATGCCCCTAATATAAGCATACATATCTATATAAAAGAAATACTACTAAAGCTCAAATACCACATCAACTCTCATACCCTAATAGTGGGAGACTTCAATATCCCAATTTCATCCCTGGATAGGGCAACTAGACAGAGACTCAATAGAGAAATAAGGTGTCTAACCGAGATTATAATGCAAATGGATTTAATAGATACTTATAGAAGTTTCCACCCAAACGCAAAGAAATACACATATTTCTCAGCACCACATGGACCTTTCTCTAAAATTAACCACATTAATTGGTCATAAAGCAAATATCAATAGATAGAAAAAAGTGGAAATGTTCCCTTGTATCATATCAGACCACAATGGCCAAAATTAGAGTTCAACAACATCAAAAATCACAGAAAGCCTACCAACTCATGGAAACTAAACATCACTTAGGTGAACCACCACTGGGTCAAGGGAGAAATTAAGAAAAGAATCAACGTCTTCCTAGAAGTTAATGAAAATGAATCCACAACGTACCCAAACTTGTGGGACACAATGGAAGCAGTCTTAAGAGGAAAATTCATAGCGCTAGATGCCTATATGAAATGTCTAGAGAAATCCCACACTAGAGAACTAACAGCACAGCTGAAATCCTTAGAACAATTATAAGGAAGCTCACCTAGAAGGAATAGAGAGGAGGAAATAATCAAACTTAGAGCTGAAACCAATACAATTGAAACAAAATAATTACAGAGAATCAAAGAGTTGGTTCTTTGAGAAAGTCAACAAGATAGATAAACCCTTATCCAAACAACCCAAAAAGCAGAGAGAGAGAGAGTATCCAAACCAACAAAATCAGAAATGAAAAAGGGGGACATAACAACAGAACCCCAGGAAATCAAGAGAATTATTAAATCATACATTGAAAATCTACACTCCACAAAAATGAAAAACCTAGAAGAAATGGACAGTTTCTTGGACAGGTACCATTTACCAAAATTAAATCAAGATCAGGTTAAATACTAAACAGACCTATAACTCTAAAGGACATTGAAGCTGTCATTAAAAGCCTCCCAAGTTAAAAAAAAAAAAAAAAACACCCAGATCAAGATGGTTTCAGTGCAGAGTTCTACCTGACATTCAAAGAAGAGCTATTACCAATACTCCTCAAACTGTTTCACAGAGTAGAAATTGAAGGAATATTGCCAAACTCTATTATGAGGCCACAATTACCCTAGTTCCCAAGCCACTCAAAAATGCAACAAAGGAGGAGAATTACAGACCAGTTTCCCTCATAAATTTTGTAGGGAGCCGGGAGCCCGGTCAAGCAGGAAAGACGGTGCCGGTTTCCGGTACCAAGGCGCGGCCGAGGCGCTAAACAACGCTTCTGCGCATGTCCCCCGGTAAGTTTCCACTCTGTGAGCCAAGCCCTCTGACCCTGCGTCATGTCAGGCGAGAGTCTGCAACCAATCAGAAGGGGAGACGTAAGAGGCTAGGGCTTGGCAGTATAAAAGCCGGCTCCTGGCAAGGGGTCGGGGTCTTCTTCCCATTTTGTAAAGAATAAACTTGCTGCA
>PVIH01028862.1:0-14528 GCA_004025045.1 Sigmodon hispidus | reverse complement strand
CCCAGCAATACCACTTCTGGGTGTATACCCTAAAGAGGCACATTCACACTCCAAAGGTATTAGCTCAACTATGTTCATAGCAGCATTATTTGTAATAGCAAGAACCTGGAAACAACCTAGATGTCCCTCAACTGAAGAATGGATTAACAAACTGTGGTACATCTACACAATGGAATACTACTCAGCACTAAGAAAAAATAATGTTCTAAAATTCGCAGGCAAATGGATGGATTTGGAGAATATCCTCCTGATTGAGGTATCACAAACACAGAAAGATAAGCAGGGGATGTAGTCACTCATAAGTTGTCTCTACACAAACAAACAAGAAAAAAAGCCAAGCATGCCCAAGCTGCAAACCACAACCACTGAACAGCTTTGGATCAGAATAACCCTGGGCTTACCCTGCAGATCCCACTCCAACTATAGGAACACCTGACTCACTCTTGAAGGAGGCGGGACAAAACTGGATTTGCCAGGAGTGGAGACTGATCTAAGCATTATTGAGTCAGTGTGACCATAGGACTGTCTGCCCCCTGCCCAGGGAGGGGATAGGGAGTTGTGGAGAAGAAAAAATGACCTGTTGTGGTGGGAAGGGGTAGGGACCTTGAATAAGGATATACAGGGATGGAAAAAAAAATTCAGTGGGAAAGCTGAACACAAAGTAAATATATTTGTAGCAATCTTATTTGCATTAGCACCCTTGATAAGTCATGCTTATGATTTTTATCTTCTTTATAGTTAATGTTAACTTATCAGCATTTTAAATTCATTTTACTGTTTTTCTTGATAAATACAAAATAAATAAATAATAAGGAAAAAAATAAAAAGAAAAAATAAAAGGAAAAATCTCACACAAGGGACTTATCAGTACACTAGAAATATCTAGAAGAAATAGAATCAAAATGACCTAGACGTAGTAGATGGCAGTAACTAGTCAAACTCAGGGCTGAAATCAATAAAATTGAAAGAAAGTAAACAATACAAAGAATCAATGAATCAAACAGTTTGTTCTTTGAGAAAGTAAAAAAGATAAACTCTTATCAAAATTAACTAAAAGTCAGAGAGAGAATATTCAAATTAATATCAAAATTGAAAAATGGGACATAACAGCAGAGAGCAAAGAAATCCAGATAATCATTAGCGCCTACTTAAAAAATTTGTACTCTACTGAGTTGGAACATCCCGAAAAAATGGACAGCTTTCTGTAGAGGTATCACTTACCAAAATTAAATGAACAGAAGATAAATGACCTAAATAGACCTATAACCACTAAGGAAATAGAATCAGTTATTAAATGTCTCCCAACCCCTCTCCCCCAAAAAAACAGAGTCAGATTTTTCCAGCACATAGTATTTTTTCATAGAATAGAAACAGAAGGAGCATTGCCAAATTCTTTTTGTGAGGCTCCAGTCACCCTGATACCCAAACTACACAAAGATGAGACAAAGAAAAAGAACTACAGACTAATCTCCCTCATATGTATTGATTCAAAAATACTCAATAAAATACCATCAAACTGAATTCAAGAATATATGAAGAAAATCATACACCATGATCAAGTAGAGTTCATCCCAGAAATGTGGAAATGGGTAATCATATTAAAAACTATCAATATCATTTACCATATAAACAAACAATGTATAAGAAAATAGCCACATGATCATCTCATAGATTCTGAAAAGCTTTTTACAAAATATAATATTTCTTCATGATAAATATCCTGGATTGATCAAGGATACATAATACCTAAACTAATAAAGGCAATATACAGTAAGCTGACAGCCAACATCAAACTAAATGGAGAGAAACCCAAAGCAATCCTACTAAAATCAGAAACAAGACAAGGATGTGCACTCTCCCCATATCTATTCAATATGGTTCTTGAAGTTTTAGCTAGAGAAATAAGACAACAAAATGAGATCATAGAGATACAAATTTGGAACGACAAAGTCAAATTATCATTATTTGTAGATGATTTGCTATTATATAGACGTGACCCACAAAATTCTACCAGGGAACAACTATAACTGATAAACATCTTTATCAATGTATCAGGATACAAGATTTACTCAGAAAAATCAATAGCCCTCCTCTACACAAATGATGAGTGCTAAAATAGAAGTCAGGGTATCATCACACTTTAGAAGACCTACAAATGATATATTATTGGTAACTGTGGCTAAAGAAGTAAAAGACCTGTATGACCTGTAGAATGACATTAAAGAAGATATGAGAAAATGGAAAGATCTCCCATGCTCTTGGATAAGTAATATCATCATAGCAAAATGTCAATGTTACAAAAAGCAATTTACAGATTCAGTGCAATCAAAATCTAGGTTCTTCATATAGAGAAAATATTCAACATATCTGAATTTAGTTTATTTTATTTAACCAAATTAGCTCTAGATCCATTCATTATTCTGACAATGTTATAATTTTATTTCTCCTTACAAATAGAATAAAATTACACTGTATATAAGTATCACATTTTTATTAAAAATCAGATGTAATCTTAAGGTCATTATACCAATAAAGGTATATGAAGATAAGTCTGTTCTTACCTAGAAAATCAAGTGATATCTAGCATGAGATTGTTCCCTTTTCCCATTTCATTTTCTATCAAGTATGAAAAGGTAATACTGCAAATACCTCAAGATAATTTATTTAAATTGTATCCTGGTGACTTGAAAACGGATTTTTCATATAATATCAGAAAGAAGCAACCTAGAGAGAAAAATATTGGACTTTCAATGCAAAGCTATTTTGAGGCCCATCACAAATTATTTTCAAAAAGTTGTTAAAACATGTGATATGTTGGAAATACATATCAGATCAAATGAGAATATATTAAGCTTAAAATATTTAATGTTTTTCAATTTAAATTTTACATATGATTTTAAATTACTTCTTACATATCTGTGATCTTGAATATTTTTTGTGGATAGCATTATCAATTCATAAAGCAATTTTAAAGATTGGCTTGGAAGATTAAATTCTTTCTGTATCCTGAAGTTATTAAATGAAGTTTATTTTGTCCAGGTTGACATTCAGATGTAATGGAATTACTCCCAATCATGCTGTTTAATGAGCTCAAATGTATGCACAAAGGCAAGTTTTTAGTCAGTAAGAAAACAAGTTTCATTTAGTTAGAAATCTGCTGAAAATTTTATAATTTTGAAATATTGCTATTATTTTTTCAGAAAAATTTAATGATTTTTTCCCATATATATTATACTGTAAAGGTAAAAAATCATTAACCTTGTCATAAAGAAGAAAATGAAATCATTGGGTAAATAACAAATCTAATAAAGTTTTATGAACTGTAATTGCTGAATTATACTTTTTTTGAAAAGATGGATTCAAATGAGTTCACTAATTAATCAAAAAAAATCACCACATTACAAATGATAGTGCCATGATGGAAACAGTCAATAACAGGCACACCAAAAGGTATAACTATCCACATGTATCTATGAGACTCTTGCAACCCAATCATACTGACATTTAAATTGTTTTAATTTTAATCTATGATTAACAAATTTGTATTTTATTTTAATTGGTTGCAAGTTGCTAGTTCATGTGGTAACAAGACTGAGATATAAGAAAATGTCAAGACAATGTGAGCAATTAAAGGTAACTTTCATTTAATATAGGAAAGAGAAATATGTACCTATTTTTCGGAAGATTACTACAGATATTATAAAAAATGGCCTCTTTATCTTATGTTTTTTAGATCTTCCAAAGAATTCAAAGCAATATTTTCATTGCTATTAAAAATAACTAGATTTTTGGATGTTTTACATAGCATCTTATTTTTTCTATTACTACTAAGAGAACTTTTGAGTGAAATGTATAACCCAATAAAGGTAAAATACTAATAATGATTCTTAGAAAAGTTAAAAAGGCTGCTTAAAATATCATATTTCTGACACATTAAAAAAACACACAGGATGAATGAAATGAGTAAGTAATAATAATTTAATTTTAATATGTTGTTGACATGTTATGGTGGATTTTAGTATTTCAGCTTTAGGGCAAGATTAATAATGATTACTGAAAGAATATAAGAAATAATTAATAGAGAATAAAATATTCATTAATTGTATGTATTCTTGTAACATATATCCTTATAGATAGAGACTAATATACATGTGTATGCATATGAATGCTTACATGTAGAAGGGTACCCTAAAGTTCAAAACAGAAAGTACTAAATGTCACAAAATATGATTGCAATATAAAACAAAAATATATATTTGACATAGAACATAAGCATTCTAAGGTATGGCAGACAACACTGACATAATTTTACAGCACCTGACAATAAAAAAAGAAAACTCACTTCAATGCCACACAAAATTACCCTGAAAAAATAATATTGTCTTTGAAATTTGTGTAATCTTTAAGACAATGAATAATTATACAAAGAAAATGCACAAATAAACTAAAGCCTGGCCAGGACAAAATACTCTTCCCTAGAATATGTCAAAACCACTAGTTTATCAGGTATTTTAATAGCCACCTTATTATAAGACGCAAATAAAAATTTTTTATTGAATTATTTTTTCAAAAAGGAAAATGTTCTTGTAGGGAGGCTTATAGACACATTGCATGTACCTGATTCAAAAGACATTACCAGAGATTCTGAGTGTTAAACAGTCACTAGGAAAGAGGGACTGTGAAGATAATAGAAACTCCAATGGAGGTGCTTTCCAGAGCTGCTGCTCATGCAGGTGTGTGGTCTTCAGAGTACAACAACTGTTTTACACTAAGTTTTGAGACACTATGTGGGCAAAGCACTCACTGCTCCTTCTGTAAGTTACCTCAACTTTGGCTGACACAAATGTTTGTGTACATGTTCCTGTCACCCCCCCCAAGGGATGGACTGTGATGTGGGATATTTAATCCAAACAAATTCCTTTGGTCACAGGTGATTTTGATCAAGGTGTCTATCCCATTAACTGTGAGAAGTAAATAAAAGTATTGGGTTGGAATATTAACAAATAGGTCACAGTTTTATTTTTAAGTATTTTAAATGTGACAAAAAATAATTTGAAGAAAATGGGATGTAGAGATTTTTAGTTATATTGTCTAAATTCAATTTGTAAAATGTTTATTCTAAAAAAAACAAACTGAAAAAATAGTTATTTCTTTGTGCATATGAAAGTAAAATTATAACTAATATTATGAAAAAAGTTTTATTACTGTATGGAAAAGTACCCAACTACTCAGGACTAATGAAACAATGAATTTTAAAAGAGAGCCCCTAACTACCATTTTCTTAATTGCATTTGAACTATTTTTCTAATACCCAAAATATTTGTATGTTTCAAGCCTCCTCAAGAAAACTTTTTTGTAACAATAGAGAACTTTGCAGAAAACTATAGCAAAACAAAATACTCAGATGTGATCAAACTGAGATGTGTACAGCAAAATTCCTGCACCTTAGACTCATGGTATTGATAGTGTAAAATGACACAGGTTCATTTGCTTTTGGCTTGTATTGGGTGAAATTATATCGCCTAGAAATGCCAGTATTTAAAACCATAAAGTTTCAATAACATATATGCCTAAGCATAACTTGAACAAAACTGACACCAAGAAACATGCCAATGCAATGTGTGTGGATAAAACTCAAGAGGTCTCAATGCTAGACAAAAAACCATACACAACCAAGAAATAATGAGAGTGAGAAATGTAGTCTTCCCCACAGTAAAACATACAAATTCCTTATTCACTACTAACTGGTCATCCCTACATTACACCATACAAATAACATTGAATGTACTGAGAAGGTTATATTTTACTATTTAATAATACACACACAAATACATATAAACACACACATCACCACTAGCACAAGTACCTCTACCACCACCATCACCTATAAGAACAGTTAATGAAATTAAACTCCATTAATTTACAACAAAGCAAAAAGAAATTTTAAAAATTTTCTTTTTTCCACTTTTCTCATTTTTTCTTTTTCTAACTGAAAATAGATTTTTTTTCAGCCTTCAATCCATGGGCACATGGCAAGAGCAGAGTCAGAGATGAGCAGATTTTAGTTCATGGGCTGCCAGGAAAATTTTTCTCTGGGGTAGGACTCACACCCCTGGCTCTAATCTCACACTCACATTCACACCACATTCTGGGCTTAGAATAAAGCTAGGATAAAAGTTCTCCAGTGATCTCTAGAGACACATAACAGGATGGTCATCCCACAGCTAGGCCCTGCCTCCAGGGTGTCATCATAGATAGAAATATTTGCACTAGAGATCCATGTCCAGAAGAGAGTCAGAGATCATATAGATCTATTATCCAGAGCAGAAAGGAGACACACAACCCCTCTAGATACAACTAAGAGCTGACTAAGAGTAAACCAAGGAAACAACAGGCAGACACTAGTGCAAGAATACATATAACAATATAAAGACTAACAAAGCAACAACAGAAGAAGCTGGTAGTTCTAAAACAAAACCTGAACAGAGAAATGAAGAGGAAACAGAAGGAAACATCAAAAACACCTTTGTTAAGATTAAAGAAGCCTTAAAAGAGGATATAAAAAATCCCATAAGGAAATGAAAGAAAATACAAACAAAAAATTGAAAAAGATGAACAAATTCTTGAATGAAAAAAGAAAACCAAGAAAAGAAATACAAGCAAATAAAAGAAACATTCCAGGAACTAAAAAATAAAATAGAAGTAATAAAGATGGCATAAAACAAGAGAGAGGACAAAATAAATAATAATAAGAAATGAACTAGAACTACAGATACAAGCATAACAAACAGTATGCAAGAGATGAAAGAGAAAGTTTCTGAGTGGAAATAAATACACCAATCACAGAAAACACTAAAACCAAAAAGGCCATAATACAAAACATTCAGGAAATTTGTGATACCATGAGAAGACCAAACCTGAGAATAATAGGAATTGAAGGAGAAAAATATCAGCTCAATGGCACAGATAATATATTCAATAAAATCAAAGAAGAAAACTTTCCCAGGAAAAAGAAACAAATGCGTATAAAGATACAAGAAGCTAACAGAACACCAACTAGATTTGATCCCCCCAGAAAAGTCTGCAGGGCACATAATAATCAGGCTACAAAACATACAACAAAAAAGAAAAAAATTAAGAGCTGAAAAAGAAAAGTGTCAAGTTATATATAAAGGCAGACCCATCAGAATAATACCCAACTATTTAAAGAAAACAATGAAAGCAAGACATTATTGGTGAGAAGTTATACATCTATTAAAAAGGCATGGCTGCCAACGAAGAATTCTATAACCAGCAAAACTATAATTCACCTTAAATGAAGCAAGATATTTCATGACAAAATTAGATTGAAAAAATGCCTATCAAACATCTAGCCCTACAGAAAGCACTAGAGGAAAAACTCTAATCTAAGGATCCCAGATACACCCATGAATCCACACAAACAATCAATAATCCCACAGAAGAAAAGCCAATGAAAGGAAATACACATAAACTTCCACCAAAAATAACAGGAAATAACAATCAGTGGTCACTAATATCCATTAAGATCAATGGACTCAATTCAACTATAAAAAGACAGAGCATAACAAGATGGACACAAAAACAGAATTCTTTCCTCTGCTGCATACTAGTAACACACTTCAACTTCAAAGACAAACACAGGCTCAATGAAAAGGATTGGGAAAAGAATTTCCAAGCAAATGACCCCAAGAAATAAAATCAACTGGCTATGCCATCCTAATATTTAACAAAGTGGCCTTCAAACTAAAATCAATAAAAGGAGACCAGGACAGATTCTACTTACACATCTCAGGAAAAAATTGATCACGATGAGATCTGAATCCTGAATATTTGTGCCCCTACTATAAGGGTACTTACATGTATAAAGGAAACACAACAAGAATTTAACCCTATATCAAATGTCACATTCAAATAGTGAGAGACTACAGTGCCCCACATTTACCATTGGATAGGTCAACAAGACAAAGACTCAACAGAGAAATAAGTGACTGGTCTAACAGATGTTATGATGCAAATGGACTTAATCAATATTTACAGAAGCTTCTACTAAAACACAAAGGAATATACATATTTCTCAGCACTCCATGGAATTTTCTCTAAAATTGACCACATAATTGGTCATAAAGCAAATATCAATAGATACAAAAAAATGGAAATAACCCCTTGTATCATATCAGACTACCATGGTCTTAAGTTAGAGCTCAACAACAACAACAATAACAGAAAGTCTACCAACTCATGGAAACTAAACATCACTCAACTGAACCACCTCTGAGTCAAGGAAGAAATTAAGAAAGAAATCAATGACTTCCTAGAATTTACTGAAAATGAGTCCACAACATACCAAAACATATAGGACACAATGAAAGCAGTCTTAAAAGGAAAATTCATAGGACTAAATGCCTATATGAAAAACATACAGAAATTACAAACAAGAAAATTAATAGTACAACTGAAAGCCATAGAATAATTAGAAGAAATATCACCTAGATGGAGTAAATGGCAGGAAAGAACCAAACTTAGATATTAAATCAATACAATTGAAAAAAATAACAATACAAAGAGTCAACGAAACAAAGAGTTGGTTCTTTGAGAAAGTCAACAAGATAGATGAACATTTATCCAAATTAACCAAAAAGCTGAGAGAGAGAATATCCAGATTAACCAGATCAGAAATCAAAAGGGGACATAACAACAGACCCACCAGAAAATCCAGAGAATGCTTAGGTCATACTTTGAAAATGAATACTCCACAAAATGAATAACCTAGAAGAAATGGACAGATTCTCAACAGACACCACTTATATATTAGTTTACCAAAATTAAATCAAGATCAGATTAAAGACCTAATCAGACCTATAACATCAAAGGAAATTGAAACTGTCATTAAAAATCTCCCAAAGCAAAAAGGCCCAGGCACAGATGGTCTCAGTGCAAAATTTTACCAGATATTCAAAGAAGAGCTAATATTAATATTCCTGAAAGTATTCCATACAGTAGAAAGTGAAGGAATATTGCCAAAGTCTTTTTACAAGGCCGCACTAACGCTAATACAGAAGCCATTCAAATATGCAACAAAAAGGAGAATTGCAGACCAATTTCTCTCATCAATATTGATGCAAAAATTCACAAAAAATTCTAGCAAACCGAATAAAACAACCTATAAATATGTCATCTACCACGAAAAAGTATGCTTTATCTCAGAAATAGAGATGATTCAAGATATGAAAAATTGTAAATGTCTTCCATCATATAAAAAAACCTTAAGGAAAAAAAATCACATGATCATATTCTTAGACACTGAAAAAGCCTTTGACAAAATACAACAATCTTTTTTGAAAAAAGTCCTGAGGAGATAAGGAATAAGGGAAAATATGTAAATATAATAAAGGCCATTTATAATCAGCTGAAAATCAACATCAAAAATTGGAGAAAAACTCAAAACAATTTCACTAAAATCAGGAACTAGACAAGGCTGTCCTCTCTCCCCTTATTTATTCAGTATAGTTATTGAAGTTTTAGTAAAGCAATAAGAGAACAAAAGGAAATTAAGGGCATACAAATTGGAAAAGAAGTGAAACTATCTCTGTTTGCAGAAGATATGATTGTATACAAAAGTGACCCAAGAATTCTATCAGGGAAATTCTATAGCTGATAAAAACCTTTAGCAATGTAGTAAGATATAAGATTAACTCAAAGAAATCAGTAGCCCTCCTATACACTAAAGATAAAAGGGCTGAAAAAGAAATAAGAGAAACATCACTCTTTATAACAGCAGCAAATAACATTAAATACCTTGGAGTAACTGTAACCAAAGAAGTAACAAGTCTATTTGACAAAAAATTAAAATCAGTGAAGAAAGAAATTGAAGAGGATATCAGTAACTGGAAACATCTCCCATGTTCCTGGAAGGGTAGGTCAACATAGTAAAAATTGTAATTCTACCAAAAGCAATATACAGATTCAATAAACTGCCCATCAAAATCCCAACACAACTTTTTACAGATCTTGAAAGAACAACACTCAATTTCATTTGGAATAACAGGAAAGCCTGGATTGCCAAAACAACTTTGCTCAACAAAATAACCTCAGGAGGCATAATCATCCCTAACTTTAGGCTATACTATAGAACTAAAAGATTAAAAACAGCTGAGTATTGGCATAAGAACAGACTTGTGGGTCAATGGAATTTAACTGAAGTGTCTCACATTAACCTACACACCTAAAAACACCTCTATTTCTGACAAAGAGGCAAAAATATTCAATGGAAAACAGTAGTATCTTCAGCAAATAGTATTGTCATAACTGGATAGTAGTGTATAGCAAAATCCAAATAGATCCAAGCCTATCACCCAGCACAAAACTCAAATCCATGGGGATCAAAGACCTCAACATAAACCCAGCCACACACACCTTTATGGAAAATACAGTGGGAAATACCTTCCAATGCATTGGCACAGTTACCACTTCCTAAGTATTACACCAGTACCTCAAATACTAGGAACAACAATCAATTAGTGGGACCTCCTGAAACTGAGATGCTTGTGTTTCAGGAGGTCCAAGGACACAGGCAATAAGACAAAAATGCAGACCACCCAATGAGAAAAGAGTTTCACCAACCCTACAAGTGACAAAAGACTGATCTGTAAAATATATAGAGAACTCTAGAAACTAGAGTCCAAAGCCCCAAGTAACCCAATTAAAAAATGGTGTTCAGAGCTAAAAAGGGAATTCTCAGTTGAACAATTACAAATGACTGAAAGGCTCTTGAGAAAGTACTCAACATGTTTATAGTCATCAGAGAAATGCAAATCAAAACAACTTTGAGATACCACCTTATAACTATGACAATGGCTAATATTAAAAACACAAATGACAGCCTATGCTGGAGAGGATGTGGAGTAAGGGGAAGATTCCTCCATTGTTGGTAGGAGTGTAAAAGTGTTCAGTCACTCTGGAATGCAGTATGGCAGTTTCTCAGAAAAGTGGCAATCAATCTCCCCAAGGATTCAGGGATACCACTATTGGGCATAAACCTTAAAGATGCATATTCACAGCTCAATAAACATTAGCACAACTAGGTTCATAGCAGCATTATTCGTAATAGCAAGGACTTGGAAGCAACCTAGATACCCTCCAATTGAAGAATGGATTAATGAACTATGGTACATCTTCACAATGGAGTACTACTGTGCAGAAAAAAAGACATTCTATAATTTGCAGGGAAATGGATAAAATTGGAGAATATTCTCCTGAGTGAGCCATTACAAATCCAGAAATATAAGCAGGGAATGTGCTCACACAGTATACTTAAAAAAAAAAAAAAAAAAAAAAAAAAGAGAGAAAACACTCTCATATATTTTGCCTTTGTTACCTTGGCTTTTAATTACAGCAATACTATAATAATTAAGAGAAATAGTATAAATGCTCACTGTCACTGATATTGATCTATTTAATACATGTGTCTTTCTGTAATATCTTTATTAGAACCACCGCCATTTATTTCTTTCTAATTAGAGAAAGTATTTTATTTCACTTCCTATAATGTTCATTCCTATTTTCAGGTTATGTTTATTGTTATGTTCTATGTTTTCCCACCCGTAGACTATCATACATTTTAGCTTATATATGTTAATTATTCTAGACTTCTAGGTATATTTAATAACAATATTATTGTTTACTTAGTCTGGGATTTTTATTTACTAGTGTGTTAGCTATTTTTTTCCATCTTTATATATTTTGTATTTATCAAAAAAACAGTAAAATGATTTTAAAATGCTGAAAAGTTAACAATAACTATAAAAAGATAAAAATCATAAGCATGACTTATCAAGGGTGATAATGCAAATAAGATTGCTACCCATATATTTACTTTGCGTTCATCTTACTCTCTGAACTTTTTTCCATCCCTGTATATCCTTATTCAAGGACCCTTCCCCCTCCCACCACATCAGGTCATTTTACTTCTCCACAACTCTCCATCCCCTCCCTGGGCAGGGATTAGACAGTCCTATGGTCCCACTGACCCAATAATGCTTGGATCAGTCTCCACTCCTGGCCAAATCCAGTTTTGTCCACCCTCCCTAAAGAGTGAGTCAGGTGTTCCTATAGTTGGAGTAGGTCCAAAGGGTCAGTCCAGGGCGTTTCTGATCCCAAGATGTTCAGTGGTTGTGGTTTGCCGCTTGGGCATGCTTGGCTTTTTTTCTTGTTTGTTTGTTTAGAGATCACTAATGAGTGAGTCCAACCCCTGCTTATATTTCTGAGATTGTGATACTTCGCTCAGGAGGATTTTATACAAATCCATCCATTTGCCTGTGAATTTTAGAATATCATTTTTTCTTAGTGCTGAGTAGTATTCCATTGTGTAGATGTACCATAGTTTGTTAATCCATTCTTTAGTTGAGGGACATCTAGGTTGTTTCCAGGTTCTTACTATTACAAATAATGCTGCTATGAACATGGTTGAGCTAATTCCTTTGCAGTGTGAATGTGCCTCTTTAGGGTATACACCCAGAAGTGGTATTGCTAGTTACTTGGGAGATTGATTTTCTATTTTCTGAGAAACCGCCATATTGCATTCCAAAGTGGCTGAACAAGCTTACACTCCCACCAACAATGGAGGAGTGTCCCCCTTGTTCCACGTTCTCTCCAACATAGGCTGTCATCTGTGCCTTTTATCTTAGCCAATCTATCAGGTGTTAGTTGGTATCTCAAAGTTGTTTTGATTTGCATTTCTCTGATGGCTAAAGATGATGAGCACTTTTTCAGGTGCCTTTCAGCCATTCTTAACTCTTCTACTGTTTTTTCCCTTTTTAGAGCTGTACCCCATTTTTGATAGGGTTATTCAAGGTTTTGGGCTCTAAATTCTTGAGCTCTTTATATACCTTGGAGATCAGTCCTCTATCACTTGTAGGGTTGGTGAAAATATTTTCCCATTCTGTAGGCTGTCGTTTTGTCCTATTGACAGTGTCCTTGGCTTTGCAGAAGCTTCCTAGCTTCAGGAGATCCCACTTATTGATTGTTGGTCTTAGTGTCTGTGCCACAGGTGTTATATTTAGGAAGTGGTCGCCTGTGCCAATTTTTAGAATTGTATTTCCCACTTTCTTTTCTATCAAGTTCAAAGTGGTTGGGTTTAAGTTGAGGTCTTTGATCCACTTGGACTTGAGTTTTGTGCAGGGTGACAGGCTCAGATCTGTTTGCATTTTTCTGCACACTTCCATCCAGCTTTGCCAACACCATTTGTTAAATATACTATCTTTCTTCCATTGAATATTTTGGGCCTCTTTGTCAAAGATCAGGTGTTCATAGGTTTTTGGGTTAATGTCTGTATCCTCAATTCTATTCCATTGGTCCACAAGTCTGTTTTTATGCCATTACCAGGCTGTTTTTATTACTGTAACTCTATAGATAGTATAGCTTGAAATCAGGGATGATGATATCTCCTGAGGTTCTTTTGTTGAGTAAGATTGTTTTGGCAATCCTGGCTTTCCTGTTATTCCAAATGAAATTGAGCATTATTCTTTCAAGATCCTAAAAATATTGTGTTGGGATTTTGATGGGCAGTGTATTAAATGTGTAGATTGCCTTTGGTTGAATTGCCAATTTTACTATGTTGATCCTACCAATCCAGGAAAATGGGAGAGCTTTCCATTTTCTGATATCCTCTTCAATTTCTTTCTTCAGTGATTTAAAATTTTTGTCAAATAGGTCTGTTACTTCTTTGGATATAGTTACTCCAAGGTATTTAATACTATTTTCAGCTATTATGAAGGGTAATGTATCCCTTATTTCTTTTTCAGCTCTTCTATCTCTAGTGTATAGAAGGGCTACTGATTTCTTTGAGTTAATCTTGTATCCTGCTACATTGCTGAAGGTGTTTATCAGCTGTAGCAGTTCCTTGGAAGAATTTTGTGGGTCACTTATGTATACAATTATATCATCTGCAAATAGAGATAGGTTCACTTCTTCTTTTCCAATTTGTATCCCCTTAATCTTTTTTTGTTCCCTTATTGCCTTAGCTAAAACTTTGAGAACTACATTGAATAGATAAGGGGAGAGAGGACATCCTTGTCTAGTTCCTGACTTTAGTTGGATTGCTTTGAGTTTTTCTCCATTAAGTTTGATACTGGCTGTCGGCTTCTTGAAAAATACCTTTATTATATTTAGTTATTCTCCTTGTATTCCTAATCTCTCCAGGGCTTTAACCATAAAGGAGTGTTGGATTTTGTCAAAGGCTTTTTCCTCATCTAAGGATATGATCATGTGGTTTTGTTCCTTTAGTTTTTTTTATGATTGATAATATTTACAGTTTTTTTTCTTTATTTTGTATTTATCAAAAAAAAAACAGTAAAAAGAATTTAAAATGCAGAAGAGTTAACAATAACTATACAGAGGATAAGAATCATAAGCATGGCTTATCAAGGGTAGAAATACAAATAAGATTGCTACACATATATTTTCTTTGTGTTCAGCTTTCCCTATATATCCTTATTCAAGGTCTCTTCCCC
>PVIH01028861.1:0-14529 GCA_004025045.1 Sigmodon hispidus | reverse complement strand
AATGAAATTGAGTATTGTTCTTTCAAGGTCTAAAAAATATTGTGTCGGGATTTTGATGGGCAGTGCATTGAATCTGTAGAGTGCCTTTGGGAGAATGGCCATTTTTACTATGTTGATCCTACCAATCCAGGAACATGGGAGAGCTTTCCATTTTCTGATATCCTCTTCAATTTCTTTCTTCAATGATTTAAAATTTTTGGATAGCAAATTTAAACCTAAATTCAATGAATGATTTTAACAAATGCATACTTTGTAATTTTCTTGAAATACTAATAAGATACTCCATAGTAAAAAAATAAAATCAGCAATAACTGAAACAAACACAAGAAATATGGACTTACTACAGAATTCTACTTAAAAATTAAAAAAACTAAGACAAATACATATTATATAATTCCATAAAACTTAAGAAATAAACAAAACCTTTAAAAGTAACAAAGTCAGTGTAACCCTGATATTAATCCTAGTATGTGTTTTTTCTTTTTTTATTTTATATACATATGTATTTATTATTTGGTGTTTTTGCATCATGCACCCCATCAAACTCAGATTTCAGACCTCTCAGAATCATGACCACTCTTACTTATGATCTCCCCATTTACAAAACTGCCCATTAATGCTGCTCATTTTCTAACTGGAGCATAATTAAACTCCCTATGGCCAGACTCTTAAAGAAAACAAGTTTTTCCTTACACACACTTCTGCCAAAGGCCATCAATGCAGAAGTGAGGAATTGTGTCATTTACCTATATTCTAGCCTTGAGTTCTTGTGTACAATGACATCTCTCTCTTTTTATTTTTATTTTTAAAGTCCACTAATGAGTGAGTCCCTAACTCTAACCCTAACTCTAACCTTGCTTCTCTTTCTGGGGTTGTGATACCTAGATCTGGAGGATATTCTCCAAATCCATCCATTTGCCTGCAAATTTTGGAATATCATTTATTCTTACTTCTGAATATTACTCCATTGTGTACATGTACCACAACTTGTTAATCCATTCCTCAGTTGAGGGGCATTTAGGTGGTTTCCAGGTTCTTGCTATTACGAATAATGCTGCTTTGAACATAGTTGAGCTATAGGTGAATTGAGTACATTGATATTAAAGGATATTAGTGACCACTGATTGGTATTTTCTGTTATTTTGGTGGTAGCTTATATGTACTTCCTTTCTCATAGGTTCTACTAATACAACATCACAGACTTGAGACTTATATGCACTTTGAATATGCTGTGATGCTTTCTCTGTGTGTTTACTGAGGGTTGTCTCTATGTTCATTTCCTAGTTCAGTGTATTCAGCTTCAGAGATAGGAAAGCTTACTTTGAAGAGCTGCTCTGAACTGAAAATCTCTGATTAAAGACCTGGAACAAGTTGGAGAAAATCATATTTTTTCCAGTATGCATTTTTGTCTGGTAGGCAATGTCTGAAGGTGTCTGTGGTAGGTAATTATCCTGGGAAAATATAGGTCAGAAATACCAAGAAATGGGTTTCTTTAATTCAGTGACTCATTAGCAGAAAGCATACCACAAAAGTCAGCATACTTAAAGTTTTAGGGGTTTCATGAGTCAGCTAGAAGATTGTTTATAAAATTATTATCAAGAGATAAAAATATACTAAGAAATTAGAAATGTAAATTGGCTGAGTAGTTTCATCTTTGGAAAATTTCTATAATTTTTGTATTATAATAAAAATATAATAATGATCATAAAAAAGCATTTTAAAAATTTATTTGTCTATACATCCATCTATATACTCACCCATTCATCCATTCATCCACCCATATGTCTGTCTCTGCCTACCTACCTACCCACCTACAGGCATCCACCTCACATGTCATTCTCCAAGAGATGTTCACTTTAAAAAAAAATAATTGAGACAAGCTTTCTTATTGGGTCCCAGAGCCCAATGATTTGGCTAGGCTGTCTGGCTAGCCAGCCCCAGGGATCAACTATCTCCATGTCCCTTGTACTGGGGTTCAAGCATGTGTCAGCATGCTTTTTATGTGAATGCTGGGCATATAACTCAGTTATTCATGTTTAGAAGGCAAACACTTTACTTATTGAGCTATATCCTTATTTCCAAAATAATGAAGTCTTATACCATAATATGCATATTTTACCAACATGGCATACATTATCTCATTTTCAATATCAAAGTTCTGTTGAATAGTATTTGCTTTTCTGAATGGTAACTATGACCAAAGCTAGGGATCAATTGCTCTTTTTAAGAGGGCAAATGTTTTTTATACTTATCTATGCCTACCTGGTTTCATTAGTGTATGTTAGCTACCTTTTCTGAGTAAGTATTTTGTCCTTTCATACTGGTTCTAAATTGTTTGTGCACTTGTTTTTGTTCAGGATAGCTGTGCCTAGATTGTCTTCTCCCTTATGTGGCATTACATGGTGTGTAATACTGAAAAAACATAAGCAAAAACTAAGATTCTTAGATGATGAGATAAAAATGGGAACAAATGTACTCTCAGACCTCATAGAGGCAGGGTATCTCGCAAGACCTTGAAGTTGCTGTGTTGTCTGCCATCAGCCTCAAGACTTGGTAGGCCTGGTGACTACCCTATCCTGACAGCTATACTTAGGAAGACAGGGCTATCACCAGTAGTTACCAACTGTTGTGTATCAGTTTCCTCTAAGATTGAAACATTATACCCTGAAGTGAAAGGATTGTAAACAAGACAGAATGTAAACAAATCAAAATATCTTAAGGAAGTCCCTGAAACTGACCAGATCAGGCTCCCCTCCTCCCAGAAAAAGCAATAAAGATTGCTGAAAAGGCACTATCTAAGCTTCCCTGAAGATGCAGAAGTCAGTTGAGCTGCCTGGAAAGGTTTAGACCAACAGAGTCATTTGGAAAGGATGCTTTCCAGCTTGTTGTACAACTCAAAGTCTATATGCAGTGTTCTCCAGATTTCTAGCCTTTGGGAGCTGTCAACCATGCTGAGGTGGTGAATGCAACTACCTTAAGTCATTTCACCTCCTGTAAGAAAACCCTCACCTGTACTCCTGTAAGTAACCTCAATAAACTGCATTGGGTCACTGTGTTATCTGTACTGTGATCAGTCATAGGAGAGTAGATGTTTATGTTGTATGTTCCCAGGAAAAGTTTTTTTCTGAAATTCCAATGTGCATTTCCTGAGAGACAATTGGGTAATTTAGCATTTAACTGCTCACATAAAAGCCAGTCTTGAGCAGACCTTTTGAGTTAGACCAGCCCATAGAATACTTGCTAGAACAACTATCCCTAGTCCAATCCATTAGGCCAGGGAGGCTGATGAAGATAGTATAAGACGTAATAATGACACTTTCTACAAGGAAAATGGGTCTTTCAGGCATTTTGAAGCTCCCAGGTAAGGAGCTTCTGTATTTTAAAGAATAATTTAAATCAGACTATTATTTTGTTAATTTGCAATATTCACATTTTTTTCCTAGTTAGACCACTCATCTACTCAGTTATTCTAGTATCTCCTAGTAGAGAGACATATATCAAATGTCAAATTATAACCACATAGTTCTTTGTGAACACAGATTGGTTAGATTACAAAGGTCAGCATGGAACTAAGCCACTTTGGGTCCTTGGGACCTCCTGTCCTTGCTGGGAAGGAGAAAAGGAGATGGGGAGAATAGTGACTTGTAGGGGCAAGAGGGGAAGGGCATTTGAACAAAGGGATACATGGATAAGAAATGAGACTTTATTAATAATAAAAAACAAGAAAAAACCCCAAAGGTCAGCATGTAGCTTACAGTAGGGTTATGTGCAGTTCATGATAGATTTGGACTTGATACTAGCCCTGGAATACATAAGATTCTTTAGCTTCAACCTTTTGCATATTTTGTACATTGGAAATAGCCTCAAAAATTGTTTGGATCGCTTGGAGAAGCTCCTTCAAGATTTGGTATTTGTCTAGACACTACTAATGTTGGTCTCTGTAGCTTTGCTTTTTAGTAGAGGGTTTCCAGAACAAATAGGATGTGTAAATAGATACACAGCAAGATTTATTGTAAAGAATTTGCTCACATTCTAAAGGAGTCTGGCAAGTTAGTACATATGACTTGGCCTGCTATAGAGTAAATGGTGTAGTTAGTTCTAATTCCCTATGCAGGCAAACTTGAAATCTAGCAGAGCTGATATTGCAGTGTAATTTGAAAGTGAGGAAAACCCAATGCCACAGTTTATATACAGGCAAGAGAAATTTTAGATGGCTGACTGTTTTGTTCAATTTAGGACTTACATTGATTGGATAAGACCCATGCAGAAGAGTATGGAATTTGGATTTACTCAGTAAGTTGACTTAACTGTTAATCTTATCCTACCTAAGAACACTCTTAAGGACACTTAGAATAGTACCTTAGCAAATGTTTATGCAGCTTGGTACCCAGTCATGTTATAGAAAAAATTAACCATTGTAGATGAAATTTAGCTTTTTATTTCCAGCTAAAGATTTAATGACTTCTTTTAAAAATAAAATAAAAATAAAATAACATGTATATTCTTTTGAACTTTAAAGATTATTTACCTCTTGCTGGTATTTAGCCCAACCTCTCAGCCCAGCTAAAGCTGTGGTTATTTTATTGCCATCATGGCTGCAGATATGATGGTCCATATGTGCATTGCTGTCCTCTAGGACTGGGTTGTGACCACAGATACAATCATCACTTGAGGGTTGACTTGTAGTAACCAAACCAATATGGCACTCTAGCAATGGTTAGTAGAATCTGCCAAGAAAGTAGATGCCACTGACATTTTCTTATCCATACCTCATACTATGGGGAAGTGGTTCTTCCAGTGTGGCTTGTGAGCAAATGAGGGTCCTTGATTCTCTTTTGGAATGTAGAATTCAAAATTATTTTAATTATTTAGATGTCATTTCCTACATTACTTCTCATTCTCTGACAATTCTGTAGCCAAGTTTTTCCAGAGGGCAAACATTGCACAAGGTAATAGAATGCCTGCAGAACCTAGGTGAGCCTAGGGCTCATAAACACACACACACACACACACACACACACACACAATGGTATTTCTATTGTTGATAAACATCTTTATTTTATGAAATAACACTTTTCAAATAAATATTTCATTTGTGTTAAGCTGATTTTTGTTGTTATTTTAATGTTAATTTTTTCTCAGTATTGAACCTCAAACTTTTTGGAGCCCCTTATAATTTTTTAGAGTTTTATAAAGGGGTCTTTTGACATTTGTGAACTTATATGATTGACTTTTAAAATCATTAATAAAACTTGAAAATTGGAAAAAATAGTACCTAGTACTGTTATATCATCATAATTTTGTAAAATCATAAATGTATAGGTGAATACAAAGTAATTGAAAAGAAGTACACAGAAATTGTGTTAGTCTTTGTTAGGATTATGACTGATTTATAATTTGAATGTATTTGTGTTTTCTTTTTGTCCAAATTTTATTTTGTTATTTATCAATTTCAACATTAGCATATAAGATAATTGTAGCATTTTCTTATGTATTTCATTCTTTGTGCTTTTTTGTTTTTAGTAGCATATATTATATGTAATTTAGTAAATCATATTTAATGCTATAAGGTCAGAATTAAAGAATTATGTGATTCTGATGGCAAAATTCTGGGAACTTCTATCCTATGGTTTCTTATATTGCAGTGACTTTAATTGCATTCATTGTCATTAAATTGGTTAATGACAATCATAATTACATGAGACTCTCATGAATTTAATATATTCACCTAGTCATTTATAACACCGTCTGGATGATTTCTGTTGATGAGTCATCTGCTTAGATGCTATCATTATAAATGTGAATAAGCATGTTCCCTTCCTCAAGTAACTACCAGTATTTGAAAGAATCATGCATGTAAAAAATCTTAAGTTGCTCTGTTAGTTGTTATAAATATAGATATTTAGTAGATAAATGTACCAGGAACTAGACTGCCATAGAAAACTTAAAAAGTTAATTTACTCAACCAGCATCTATGGAGAACTAACTTATTAATTTTGCCTTCTGAAATATACAGCACAGTTATGCTCTCTCTCACCCATAATCAGAGCTGATAGTTCAAAGCAATTTGAAATTGAATGTCAATTACAAGAACAAGTAGAGCCATGTTTCTTAGAGACCCTTGCCGGGTCTTTTGGAGAGTAAACCATTATAGAGAGGACTGAATGTAAAATCCAATTGCAAAGCATCTTGAATAAACCTTGAGGCAAAGATTGGACCACAGGTCAGAGAGGATGGAGAAGGTCTGATGCTCAAGAAAGGTGGAAAAAAAGTGAAAAAATTGTTCTTTTTAGATCCCAAGTCACAGTCTTCATAACATTTATTTTCTTTCCTGAAGATAAATTCTGGGATAATATACCCATACACATATTGCAAAGCTGAATTATATTACATAAAGGTACAATATCCTTAGGGCGGTTTAGCAGAGAGTGAAAAGTGCATATTTTAATCCATAATGCCCAAGCTGCAGGTGGCCTAAGTTATAGTCAGATGTTTTCCCGGAACCAAGTGAGACAGAATCAAGAAGCAAAATTACAAGCTATGCTAAAAGATCAGAGGTGCAGGAGAAACTAGGGAAAAACCACCCAGTAAACTGTTGCTAGAGTAAATAATGGCAGGCTAGAGCAGTCTCGGAATGATGAAAGAGGAAAATGACCTTACCTGTAAGGAGACCATGTCTAGACAAATTATAGATTGTTGCAGTGAGAAAAATGAGGAAGTAAGGAATTCTTGCAAAGAACTGGATCTTGTTTTGTGAGCATGTGTTTAAATAATTCCGTGTTCTGTGTGATGAAGATGAGACAGGCTATTCCAGAAAACCACACGTGGAGGTGCACTGTTTTGACTTTGGAAAACCATAGAAACTGCACTCTTTGACCATCAGCAGGAACTTGGAGTGCTGCAGGACAAAGAAAGTGCAGTAAAGGGGAATTTCATGTTAGATGTGGGAATTATGGACTCAAAAAGCGAGAAAACATGAGACTGAAAAACAATAAGAAATTAGGAATAACTTCAAATTTTAGTTTTGACAACTAATTTCTTACATCTCAAATTTAAGCCAATAGAATTATTATTGAGATAAGACTGCTGCATTTTTATGGATATCAAAGAACACTAATAGTGTCTCTAATTTTTGCTAAAATATATGTGCCCTGAGTACAGATGTGATGGAAGTGTATACTCTTGCCCAGGTGATACTTTATTATCATTGTTTCCACAACAGAGAGCAGCTCCTGGGAGGGTCTGAATGAAAACCAGTGCAGTCTTCTAACAACTGCAAGAGAGGTGTAGTTCGAACCTGTCTCTCTCCACCAATTGTGGTTTTAGCATTACTGCAGTGAGCATTCTGTCTAGGGATGTCATTTCTGAAACACAAGCTTGTTGTTTGAATTGAATAGGTCATTGCTGATCAGGTGATAGAATGAACAAGCTAAGACTAGAATTTCTGTTAGGATTTTTGTTTAGTGACATCTTGTAGCCATGTCTAAGATAAAAATATGAATATACCTGATTTTTCTTGGAACAGTTGATCACATTTTATCTGTGACTTTTCAGGTTTCGGATCAGGCTTCTCCTTTATTGTCAGGTCTTTTGCTGTATACAGATTGTAGCAGTTTATAGAATTCAACTATTGAACTACTTCCCAGAGAGAGCTCTAGAAAAGTGTTCTTTGTTTTCATGGAGACATATTTTGTTTTTATCATCCAATATGAATACATACCATGTGTCCTTTCTTGGTACAGAGTCATTCATTTTTCTTGATGTATAGTGTCAAGAAATTTATTTTTCATGAATAAAACTGTAGGGTATGTTAAGAAAAAGGACCACAGAATTTCTTTTGCACAATCTGGACCTAATGTCTGTCATATACCATGCACAAGGTAAATTGTCTTTTAACAGATTAATGTGTAGGTAGAATGATTGCTGTGCTGATTTTCCCCAGCTTTTTACTGTTCAGGTTTGGTTGCAGATATCTCTGGTCAGCAGGGGGAGCCCAAGTTCCACCTTTGTCAAAGTGGTAGAGAAATCCAACTGTGAGAAAGGAAACAAATTTGAACTTGGTGAAACGGTTTGCTTCATGCCTTTAAATAAAATATTGAATTTTATAGTGCTAATTTTATACCATGCAGTATGTTAGAGGAAAATGCCTATTTTTATTTGTTGTTGAAATAAAGAACCCCAGAAATGTTTAAAGGAGAAAAGAAAATTTTACCCAGAACCAACTTAGACTCAAACTTGGATTTATCTAATTTTACTTTTAGGTACATAATATATGGAATATAAGTTTCTCAGAGAATATGGTTAAAAATTATTTACTGAATTATCTCATGAATCTGTTAGACTAGTACTCAGCAATACTGCAATAAATAAGCTGTTGAATTAATGATGCAATAATAAAATTATACTATATCCAATAGTTTTATGATTACTCAAGATTAGCATCATATTATAATTTTCTAGTTATATTTTAATAATACGTAGTTCATTAGTTATACAATCAGCTTTATTCAAGAAAATTTTTATCGTATATTTTGGTCTCAAATAGCTATTAGTGGACCACCCTGAATGATTTTGATGTAATTGCTCTGAATTAATATTTAGACAAAAATATTAATTAATAAAATTTGTTTTTTGACAATTTAATGCAAGCATGTAACTCATTGTAATTACTCTTAACTCTCTTATCTTTCTCTCACTCCTGACTGTCCCCCTCCTTCCTACAAGTTTGTTTCCCACATTAATGTATTTTGTTTTGCTCGTGACATACTGAATTGAACAGTTTAACCATCTGTGTGACTGTGGGTATGAAACTATCCAGTTAAGATTGGTGAGCTCACCAGTGGATAGATATTTGAACATACTGACTCCCCATGCCCTAGACTACATCAGTAGTCTTCAACAGGGAGGGGGTCATTTCCAGCCCCCCCTTCCATTTCTGACTGTTGACAGTTGTTCTTTGGGCAGACCATAGTCATTGTGCTGTCTTTCTCCCTACCTTTCAGACTTTGGGTTGTTTCTATCCTTTCTATGACATTTCTTGAGCCACAGAAGGGGTGGTATATGTCCTGTTTAGGGCTAGTCACTCAACTATCTCCCTTTCAACTCCAGGAGCAGCCAAGAATCTTTGCATTCATGGCTGAACTAACTCTTATAACTTAAATTAACCCATTTATATTTATATTCTGCCATGTGGTGTTATCTCATCTCCATACTGCTTCCTCTTGTTTGGTTGGTGACTCTGCTTCTCTCTTTCCAAGAGTTCTCTCTCTGCCCCAGAATCCCACCTATCATCTCCTGCCTCGCTATCGACCATTCATCTTTTCTTACACCAATCACAGTAGCACATCTTCACACACTGCACAAATATCCCACAACATTCGTCCATGTTAAATACAATGTTTGGAAGGTAGTTTAGCACCGTGGAACACTGACAGTTTCCAAAGTTTGTGAGGATCTTAATATGCATCTAGGGCTTGGAATCATTGCTCTGAGGTACTCAGCCAAACTATTTCCCCCAAAGTTCATACTGAGTCAAACAGAATTTATTACATACAATACAGCTGTTTTCACTAACACTTATCACTATGGTTACAATTGGTCTGAGTGTTCAGAATACAGGTTCTGTAGACAGGTTCAACAGCGCTGTTATCACTAGGGAGTGTGAAAAATACAGAAGCCCTGTTCTCTTTTTCTCTTAACCAGGTTCTAGCTTTTAACAAGGCCCTCTGGCAATACACGTTAAAGGCAGAGACACACTTACATATTTTGTTTATATTTTCACTTCTTTCCCCACTATTGTCTACTTCTCATTTCTAGTTCTTTAAAGATGCCCTTTGACATTCTTTGCTCATTTAAAGGTTAAGACAGTATTTTAGCTCTTGGAAGATATGAAAATAGGGGCTTAGAATGGTACATGAATGACCGATGCTATAGAGATGCAGTCACATGGACATCTAAGTATTTCTAGAAATGGTACCAAAACTGGAGAGAAGAGCTATCCAGAATGAAGAGAGGACATTTAGGCTGAGCAGTATTTAGAGTATTTGATATCTGAGTCTGTCCTCATAGTCTTAACTCCAAAGTGCCTTTCACTTGATGCACTTTCTGTTTATTGTTGTACACTAATGCTATGAATCATTTTTGCTCATCTTAGAAGCTTGAAATTTATATGTAAGTTTTATTGATTATAGTTGATGGACTGCTAACTGATGACTCAGATAAGGGCATTTCCATTTTAGACAAATAATTAGGAGAGGAAATAGAACTCTTATCTGTTGATATGTTTTATCTGCTGTAAGGCAGTTGGGATATTTGAGTCATAGACCATGAGAAAAATTAATAATGATTGCTATTGGTGACAATTCAAAAGATTTTTTTTGTAGGAAAAGGGACAGCTTTTTCTCATAGAAGAATTTTAATAAATAAATGTTGAATAGGTAAAAAATAGGAATTAATTACTAGAATATTAAAGCTTTCAAGATCCATGGCTGAATGTCAAAATTTAATAGATAAACTTAGAATATTTGCAAAGCTTAATATTATCACCCAAATAGAAGATATATGCAAGAGAAGCCCAGAAGACATCATTTCAGTATCATCAGATATAAGACATATAGACACTATTTACTGCAACATGAACACCAAGGCACATTATTGCTATTTATCTTTCTCAAAATCTACAGCCACAGTATGGTCATGTGAAATTAACAGAAAAACCTAAATTGAGGAATAGCTTTTAAAATGCCTAGGCAATACTCTTCCAAATTATAAAGTCATTAAAAAAAAGTTTTGATTCTAAGAGAATGGCTCAGTCAAGTCAAGTACCTCCTGCATAAGAGTGAACAAATGGCTGAAAGGTACTTGAAAGAGTACTCAACTTCTTTAGCCATCAAAGAAATGCAAATCAAAACAACTTTGAGATACCACCTGACACCTGTCAGATTGGCTAAGATGAAAGACACAGATGACAGCCTATGCTGGAGAGGTTGTGGAGCAAGGGGAACACTCCTCTATTGTTGGTGGGAGTGTAAGCTTGTTCAGCCACTCTTGAATGCAGTATGGAGGTTTCTTAGAAAACTGGGAATCAATCTCCCCAAGGATCCAGCAATACCACTTCTGGGTGTATACCCTAAAGATGCACATTCACACTCCAAAGGCATTAGCTCAACTATGTTCATAGTAGCACTATTTGTAATAGCAAGAACCTAGAAGCAACCTAGATGCCCCTCAACTGAATGGTTTAACAAACTGTGGTACATCTACACAATGGAGTACTACTCAGCAGTAAGAAAAAATGATATCCTAAAATTCACAGGCAAATGGATGGATTTGGAGAATATCCTCCTGAGCAAGGTATTTCAAACCCAGAAAGATAAGCAGGGGATGTACTCACTCATTAGTGGACTCTAAACAAACAAACAAACAGAAGCAAAAAGCAAAGCATGTCCAAGCTGCAAACCACAACCACTGAACAGATTGGGATCTGAAACACTTTGGACTGACACCTTGGATCCCATTCACTCTAGAGGAACAGCTGACTTGATGTTAGGGGGAGGAAACTGGATCTGCCAGTAGTGGAGGCTGAACTGAGCAATATTGGGACCTTGGGACCTCCTGCCCTTGCTGGGGAGGGGATGGGGAGATGTCGAGAAAAGAGTGTGACTGGAGGGGGTGGGAGGGAGAAGGGACCTTGAACAAGGACATACATGGATAGAAAATGTGACTTTATTCATGATAATAAAAAAGACACAAAAAAAGAGTGAGGACCTGACTTTTGATCCCTAGCACCTACATAAAGAAAGGAAGAAAACAAAACAAAACTATAACAGAAATAGCAGGTATCTCTAATCATAAAGTGGGGGATGGAAACACACAGATTATCTATCTATCTATCTATCTATCTATCTATCTATCTATCATCTATCTAATTATAAAATATAGATACCTCTAATTATGCATACATCTTATGAATAAATATATATATGAAAATAACTTGTTGAGTCAATCTAGTATTGCTTGTGTATATATGCTTTTAGGGATAACTAAATGTTATTGGATAGCCAATAAGAGGGCTCATCTTTTGGGGAAGGGTAGTTATCCTTCTCTCAACTGTTGTGAATTCCCTGTAGCTCTTCATCTAGGTGTGGGGCCCCATGATATTTCCTCCATGCATGTTGGGATGTCAGCTGTTGCTTGCTGGATGTGTTTGAGTTTTATTTAGGCAGCTATACTGTTGAGATGTTGGGAGTTGCTGTCTTGTCATATCGAGAAGACACAGACTTCTGGTCCACTGACTCTTACAGCTTCCCCTTAATGTCCCCTGAGTTTTAGGTGTTGGGATTGTGTTACAGATGTATTGGTTGGGGCTGGGTCATGGTCAGTTCTCTGCATTTTGACCAGTTGTAACTTTTTGTAATGATTTCTATGTGCTACATAAATAAATGGTTTTGATAAGGAATAAGAGCTACACTTATTTGTGATTTTAAGGGTAAATATTTAGAATAAAGTTAGGGATTGCTGGTTTAGAAGAGTGTCAGCAATAGGGTTCTTTTCTAAGATCCGTAGTTTACTAGCCATGAGTAGTTGGCTAGCTTTACATAATTTCCCTCCTATTGTGTGTTTGTGAATGACCATGTGGGTGCTGACAATTGAATCTAGGTTTTTTGGAAGAGCAAGTATTCTTAACTGAGCCTTTTCTCTAGCCCTTCATTTGTTTCTTGAGTTTTGTTTTTTGAGTATTTTAAACATTCTAGATATTAATCTACTGTCAGATGTGTAACTCACAAAGGTTCTCCTCTACTCTGTAGATCACCCCTTCACTCAAGAGATTATCTTCTTAGGTTTACCAAAGCTTTTAAATTTTATAGGGTCCAATTTGTCTATTGTTGGACTTAATTACTCAGCAAATGGAGTCCTCTTCAGAAGGTCCTTGAGAAAATTTAACTAGTAAAAGAAAATAAGGTTGAAAATGGTTGTTGATGATTTACTACATTGATATTTGGCCTACACACACTAGCATACATATAATCACACACATACACACACTATGCATACATATAAACATACATGCATAGATATAAACACACACTATGCATGCATATAAACACATACACAAGTGTACATATAAACGCATAATACATACACACACCACAAACACACACACACACACACACACACACACACACACACATACACACAAGGACATAGACAAGAAAAAGAAAAAGATTCTCAAACCAGAGGAGATTAAAAAAAATGTGGCTGCTTATAATTTTTATTTTCTTTATAGTTATTGTTAACTTATCAGCATTTTAAATTCATTTTACTGTTTTTCTTGATAAGTACAAAATAAATAAAGAAAAAAAATGTGGCACCCAAATAACCTGTGGGATCTAGACAGAATCAACATAAGAGAGTGGTAGGAAACTGGTAAAGTTAACAGCTTAGATGAGAAGTCCTTGATGAGAAGTGAAAAAGATGGCTTCTAGAGGAAGTGCTGGGTAGGGGGGAAACTCAGTTTTTTATTTTTTGTGCTAATCACTGGAAGTTTAACCATGCTCCGAAAGTGAGTATATGGACAACACTAATTGGACTTTTTTTCTTCTACTCTTTTGCTGAGGAGGTCACAAAAATGGGGGTTGGATCATTGAGAACTAAGAAGTAAGCGCAATCAGGGATGCATGATAAGAAGTTCCAAATAACCAATAAAAATATTATGTTGTAAAAAAGAACCTGTAGTTTAGCTAATAATGTATTACTAATGTTAGTTTCTTTCTTTTGAAATATTTTATTCTTATATTACTTGCATGTGTGTGTGCATGCACACACTCATACACATGCCCATAAAGGACAAAAAGAGGGTGTTAGACCCTTTGGAGCCCCTAAAGCTACAGTTACAGGGAGTTGTGAGCTGTGTGTTGTGGGTGTTGGGATTTGAACACTGATCCTCTGCAACAGCAGCAAGAGCTCTTAACTAGGGAGTCATGTCAGACGGTAGATTAAGTGTTGGTTGTGCACAGCCACACTGTCACTGTAAAGAATTGTTCCTGGAGAATTAAAATTCATTTTCTGCAGAATATTTCTTGACATGGAAAGTTATAAATCTTTCTTTTACAATTAATTGTTTCATCTTAGACCTGTTAAGTAATCCAATGTGCTTATTTTCATTTTGTAGTTATTAATGAGGGTGATAAGTATATTGCTCTAGTCTTTGCTCAATTGCTTTAAATTTATATCTCATTTTATTTTTTGTAAGACATGGCAATTATTATTATTACATCAGAGATTTACATATTTCTAGGTTCAGGTTGAAAATATATGAAGTTTTCGGTGGATATGGAGCACTTCTTTGTCTCTCTGAAACTTTTTTTTTTTTCAATTTCCAGAAAGTGAAAAGTAGAAAATCAGCTAGGCATAGTGACCCAAACTTATAACCCTCATGCTGGCAAGGCAGAGGTTGGGGGATTTCCACAAGTTTGAAGTCAGCCAAGTCTACATACTGCTACTCTGCCTCAAAAAAAAAAAAAAAAAAAA
>PVIH01028860.1:0-14531 GCA_004025045.1 Sigmodon hispidus | reverse complement strand
TTTTTTTTTTTTTTTTTTTTTTTTTTTTTTTTTTTTTTTTTTTTTTTTTTTTTTTTTTTTTTTTTTTTTTTTTTTTTTTTTTTTTTTTTTTTTTTTTTTTTTTTTTTTTTTTTTTTTTTTTTTTTTTTTTTTTTTTTTTTTTTTTTTTTTTTTTTTTTTTTTTTTTTTTTTTTTTTTTTTTTTTTTTTAGATGGGAATGGCATATCTGGGCCTTGCTGCTTCCATTACACCCATGACGTAATCCCGTGGAGCTGGGTGTACACCTATGAGAATGCCAAAGGCAACTGTCCCCAAGAAATCGTGATGTAAGTGTTAGATCCTGCTACGTCCACCACATCACTGGCCAGGGACTGGGTAGATGTCCACAGTGACAGACTGGAATGAGAATCTGGGAGATGAGTATCTCAGCTCTGTTTCTTGTCTCTGGGATAAACTACTCTGATAGGGCCAACTTAAAGGAGAAATTGTAGGATACAGTCTGTTCTGTTTAGCTTTCTGTTGCTATGATAAATATCATCGCCAAAAGCAACTTGGGGGAAAAGAGTTTACTTCGAGTCATACTCCATCACTGAGAGAAGTCAGATCTCGAGGCAGAAATGGAAGAAGAGAACATGAAAGAATAATGTTTACTGAGTTTTCTCTGTGGCTCATGGTCTCTGCTAGTTTTCTAATATAGTCCAAGCCCACTTGCCTAGCAATGGTGCTGCCTAGGGAATACTGCCTTCTGTAGTTGGCTGGGTTGTCTCATACCGATCATCAGTAAAGACAGGTTTTTGGTTTTGTTTTGTTTTTTATAGAAGTGGCCACAGACCTGAAGTATATAGTTTCTGGCACAGCCTTGCTCTGAGTCTAAACCTGCAGCCCTGCTGCTGCTTAGCCCCCAAATAATCACACAAAGGCTTATATTAGTTACATGTTATTTGGCCTATGGCTCAGACATATTGCTAGCTAGCTCTTGCATCTTAACTCAACCCATTTCCATTAATCTATCTTGCCACGTGACCTGTGGCTTTCCTGTGTTTCTTTTACATGTTGATTCTTGGGTGGCTAGATGGAATCTCTGTCTGACTAGACCCTCTTTCTCCTTTATCTATGCTCCAATTTCCCACCTACTTCTAAGATGCCTTGCCATAGGCCGAAATGGTCCCTTTATTAACCAGTGACATTCACAACACACAGAAAGACATCCCACATCACTTCCCCTTTTCTGTCTAAACTAAAAGGAAGGTTTTAATTTTAACGTAGCAAAATCACATATAAAAAAAGCTATCAAGCAAGAATTACAGTTGCAATAACTAGTCTATTTATATTTAGCAAAATTATAGAAAATATTCTATCATATGCCCTATCCTTGTGAGTCTAAAATTACAAATTTAATTTAACTTTTATTATAACTAAGGAAAACTATAATTATAATTATCTAATCTTCAACTCCATCAGAGACCACAGAAGGATATACTATTATCTGAGTAAGGAAGGGCAATGTAAGCAACTTCCAAATTCTAGAAATGACAGAGACATCTGGCTACCTGGACAGTCACCCAAAGTTCTTTTGTAATGTTGGGGCACCCATCTTCAGTCTAGAGGCCTAGAGTCCATGGTAGATTTTTCAGTGAAGCAGGAAATTTGAAGGACTTCTCTGTCCATTCTGGCATAGTTCATTAGTTTCTTCTCCTTGTGTCCTGAAGAATGTCTGGCAGTCTCTGTGAAGCAGGAACCTGAAGCATCTTGGATTGTTCTGCCAAAGTTCAGAGGTCACTTTCCAATGAGTCCTGCATGTTCCGTTTATACACCATACTGTCAAGCCTCACCCGTTGAGGCAAGAACAGTTTCTTGTTTAGAGGTTATCTTTTGCCACAAAGAAATTTAATTCCATATGGAGTTTCTTCGATGTCCATCATCCTATTGAAGCAGATTGGTACTGCCAGGAGCAGACTGTCTCACTGTCCAAAGAAGTCCAAGTTCTTAAAATATTTTAAATGACATATTCTGTAGGTCTTTGAAGTGTTTGAAGATTACCTATCTAATTAAAATATATCTTTGTATACATAAAAAAATCTAACTAAAATTACTGTAAGTTTGATTATCATAGATGATTATTAATCTGTAGTTTTTAATCATATAATTTTAAATTAGTTACATAAATATATCTTAAACAAGAGTAGAAATATACACATAGTATCACAAGATTAACCTTAAATTTGTATCAATAAATCAAAATCCATACCAATGTAAAGTATTTTGAGATTAATAGATGTTCTTTTAGATCAAAGTAGATTCAATAATCTATTTTTTATCATTTCTATATTATATCCCTCTTTTTTCCTAGAAAGAAATTTACTATGACCATTGACTATTTATATTGAAAACAAACATTTATAAATACTATTTTTGAAATTTGAGCATAGCTTTCTATAAACTCCCTCCTGCTAACTGGGGGGTACTGGCAGTCTTTTGGGGGCCTTGAGGGCTGGATTATCTTAGTTGGCAGCCTTGAAGCTGATGTGGCCATTTCTTCCCATCAGAGATTCTTCAGGGGGTCTTCCTTGATTAAACCTTATTTTCTTTAACTGGGAATAAATCTATAGCCTCTCATTTTTTGTGGAAATAATAATATTCTCCAAAGTAGCATATCTTTTGATTTCAACTTTTTTTTTAAGATTTATTTATTTATTATCTATACAGTGTTTTGCTTGCATGACAGAAGAGGGCACTGGGATCTCATTACAGACAGTCGTGAGCCATCATGTGGTTGCTGGGAATTGAACTCAGGACCTCTGGAAGAGCAGCCAGTGCTCTCAACCTCTGAGCTATCTCTCCAGCCCCCTGATTTCAACTTTTAAAGTTAATTTATTTACAAAATATATAGGTTGGATTAATCCAGCATCATTTATAATCAAATATCTTTTAGAAGCTCTTACTACATCCTTCACATTCAAAAAACTTAAAGACAAGCCATACATATAGTATCGAGATAATCTTTGTAATTTCTATCTTTACATGGCTTATTTTTTTCTCTATTTCTTTTTAAGGACTTTCTCTATCCAGTTTCCTTTTTCTATTTTTAAGATTTATTTATTTATTATGCATACAGTTTTACAGAAGAGGGCACCAGACCTCATCATAGATGGTTGTGAGCCACCATGTGGTTTTGCTGGGAATTGAACTCAGGTCCTCTGGAAGAACAGTCAGTGCTCTTAACCTCTGAGCCATTCTCTCCAGCCTGCAGTTTCCTTTTTCTTTGCTCTCTCAAGCCTATGTATATTTTTAAACACACTGTAAACCATTTAGAGATTTATTTTTTCTGTCTTTACTGCATTTCTCTTATCTCTTATCTTTTTCTGTTTCTGACCACACCTTTAATTTTCCAAAGTGTGGCTAAGATTAAAAGCCAGGCTATGGCAACTAACTCCACCCAGCTCCTTCTATTTCTTTCTGTTTCTGATCACATCTTTAATCTGCCAAGGTGTGACTAGGACTAAAGACTTGGCTAGTGCAAATGACTGGCTCTACCCAACTCCCAGTCTAGCTTCACAGAGAGTTTAGCTTTTTAGCAGAGGTATGGCAGGAGCCACAGTTACCACTCTGGGGAATTATAGGGTCAACATTGCCATCAAGTAGAGCACTATTTAAGTATTTGGCAGCAGGGCCACTTAAAAGAGCCACACAATTTTTACTGCTAATGATGAGTCAGGAAACTTGTCTTTTAAAAGCCGTACTTCTGCTTGCCTCCAGCAAACAGAGCTGACCCAAGAAAATGCTGCTATTAAGAAGCTGTCTTTGACTCTGTTCCCATTTGCCTGTAAGAAAAGAAACCTTAAATTTGTTATAAGCAGCTCCTGCTTGTATTGAGGCTCTTGTGAGACTCCAGGAACCAGTCTTGTTGCAGCTTACGCTGTACTCTGAAAGCCTGACATTTTGTAGCTCAAACACACACACCATGCCAGGGCATCTCTGTACAACACCTCACTTGAGAGACACAATCAGAAGCTGTTTTAGCTCTATTTCTGTGATCTAGAACCCTTTTTAAACTTTCTCAGTCTTTATGTGGGTGTATATGACTTATGTTGGAGTGTCATTTGTAATATATAATTTCTGGCCTGGCCTTGCTCTTGGGTCTAAACCCCCAGCCCCACTACCACTTAGTCCCAAATAATCACACAAAGGCTTATATTAATTACATGCTATTTGGTCTATGGCTCATGCATATTGCTAGCTAGCTCTTGCATCTTAACTCAACCCATTTCCATTAATCTGTCTTGCCATGTGGCCCATGGTCTGTGTGTGTGTGTGTGTGTGTGTGTGTGTGTGTGTGTGTGTTTACATGTTGATTCTTGGGTGGTTAGATCGAATCTCTGTCTGACTCAACCCTCCTTCTCCTTTATCTATGCTCCAATTTCCCACCTACTTCTAAGATGCCTTGCCATAGGCCGAAATGGTCCCTTTATTAACCAGTGATATTCATAGCATACAGAAAGACATCCCACATCACAGACCAATCTTATTGCGACAATTCTTTAATTGAGGTTTTTCAGATGATGCCAGGCTAGGATTACATTGACAGCTGAAACTAAGACACAATTCATCATTGCTAGAAAGTCAAGGTAGCAAAATCTTGAAGCAGATAGTCATAATTATATTTACAGTCAAGAGCCCGAGAACAATGAATTCATGCATGCACCATAGAGCTCAGCTTTATTTCTCTACTCTTTTACATTTCAGAGTGCCCTGCCTAAATAATTGTGCCACCCAGAGTGGGCAAGTCTTCCCACTTCAAGTAATATACTCAAGATAGTCTCTGATAGAGACTTCCTTCCTAGATGAGTCTAGATATTAAGTTTACAATTAACACTAATAACCAAGTTAGGTTGGAGCCCTTTCTCTGCAGAAACACATGTGGCCCTGAGATAGTCAGATCCTGACTTTCATACCATGTATCACGCCATGCTGTAAGAGCTGGGTATAAAAGTAAGGGATGAACAAGGTGACATGAGTCTGTGGCCCCAGCTGGGGTAGAAGGAACATGAGTTTGAGGCCTACAGGGACTACACAGTAAGACCTGGTCTTAAAAAAAAAGAATTATGAAATTAGTGAGGGGGGGGCTGGAGAGATGGCTCAGTGGTTAAGAGCATCATCTGCTCTTCCAGAGGACCCGGGTTTGATTCCCAGCACCCACATGGCAGCTAACAACTGTCTGTAGTTCCCATTCCAGGCAAACACCAAGGCAAATAAATAAAGTAAAAAAAAAAAAAAAGAAATTAGTGAGATGGCTCAGTAGCTAAAAGTTCTCTCTATCACAGGGAGCAATTTGAGTGTGTTCTCCTGGCTCCCTTTGATGGAGAGAGAAATCAGACTCCCTGAAAATCATTCTCAGACCTCCATATCTACACTTTAGCAAGTGTGTTCTCCCTTGCAGAATAAATACAATTTAATATAAAAGTATAAAAAAGGGAATGAGGTGGCATATTCATATGGAGTTCTTTTCTGTCCTTTAAAATTTATTGTGCTGAGTTGAAATGTAACTTGGTGGGAGAGCATTTATTTAATATTGTGAAACTCTAAATTATTCTCTCAGCACACGCACACATGAAAGATTAAAATTGGTTGGGCAATAGTTCTCTAGTCTCTATGAATATACTGAAGTGCATTAATCAACAAGCTTATTTGTTTGTTTATCTTACTGGGGGTTGAACCTAGGGCTTTCTACATGTTAGCCAAATGTACCACCACTGAGACACCCTCCACCAAAGCCCCTCACTGGAGGATTCTAGGCAGGTGCTCTACAGCTAGTCATGTCAAATGTGTGCTTCATAAAGAGTGTGAATTATACCTCAATAGAGCTGTTATATTGAAATGAAAGCTAGAGTCACAATACAGATTACCATCTGGTGACTAGATCTTCTGAGACATGATTCCTGGGGTCTGTGGGCCTGAGAGCATATGGATTCCAGGGAAATAGATAGGAAAAGTGGGATCAGCGGGAGATGGGACAGGTATGGGGTGTGGTGGTTGTGTCAAACAGGGGGAACGCTGGTCAGATTAACTCTCCGTTCTTTTTCATAAGCCAAGGACGTCGACATTCACTTCTCATCTCTTTGCTACAGACTCCATACAAAAAGAGGCAAATACTGTGTAAAACCAGAGGCCAAGTGGGTGCAGAGATACATTTCTTTGTTGAAAGCCCAGAAACGTCTGTGACCCTGCTGGATTTTTAGCCCAAGGACCCTGAATGCAGCTCTTGATTCCTTTGCCCGCATGGAACCTGAAGAATTCCTTTAGAGGGTTCATAGACTTGGCAGAAGGAGAGCTTGGTTTCTGTTGAAGGCTTTTAAAATAAAGATTTGTTTTTACTAGGACTGACAATATGGCTCAGTAGGTAAAGGCACTTGCCATCAAGACTGATGAACTAAGTTCAATCCCTGGGGACCCACATTGTGGAAACAGGGAACAAACTCTCGAAAGTTGCCCTCTGACCTCTCTGCGTGCATCATGGAACACACACACACACACACACACACACACAGAGAGAGAGAGAGAGAGAGAGAGAGAGAGAGAGAGAGAGAGAGAGAGTAAATAAATAACTGTAATTTTAAAAATATTTGACTGGTGGGAACTGGAGAGATGGCTCAGAGGTTAAGAGCACTGGCTGCTCTTCCAGAGGTCCTGAGCTTGATTCCCAGCAACCACATGGTGGCTCACAACCATCTATAATGACATCTGGTGCTCTCTTCTGGTCTGCAGGCAAACATGGAGGCAGAATGTTGTATACATAAGATAAATTAAAAAAGATCTTAAAAAAAGATTTGACTGGCTAGGCATAGTGGTATACGCCTTTAATGCTGGCACTCAGAAGACAGATCCAGGCAGATTTCTTTGAACTCCAGACCAATCTGGTTAATATAGTGAATCCTAGGCCTTCCAGGGCTACAAAATAAGGCCTTGTCTCAAGATGATGATGATAGTGATAGATGATAATGATTTAGAGAATGAAATAGAAAGATAAATTTTTGTCCTCCAGATATGTGTACATCTGGCACAAATACCTCCACACACATATGCACACAACACACATAGGATCTCTCAGTCAAACCCAGAGTTTATTGATAGGGCTTGCTCCAAGGATCTTCTATATCCACTTTCTATGCCTGGAATCCTAGGCAAGCCACCTTGCCCACTTGGAATTATATGAACATAGCAACAGTAACAGCAGTAAAAAGGAACCAGCAAAAAATAAAAATAAACAAAAACTTCGAAGACTATGAACACTGTACTAATAGTTCCTTGAACCATGAACCTGGGACAGCTTTATTTGTTTGTGTGTTTTTCAATATTTCTTACAAGCAATGAATATGGACTATTCTTACTGGGCCTTAAGGAAGTACTTATCGGCCAAGATCCTAATTCTTATCTAAGGTATTTCAGGGGTCTTTTTTGCAAACAGGTATTGAGAGAAGAATTTACATATATTTTGGGATTGATTCATAAGAAATCAGTAGGAAGTGAGAATATGAGACAAGAAAGGAAATACGTCCAACAAGCAAGTTCTGAGAGGTGGAGGCAGAGAGATCAGGTATCTAAGGCTACACCACCAATTCAATGTCAGTCTGGGCTACATTAGACCCAGCGTCAAAAACCCAGACCTAAGCCAAACCAAACACCTATGCCTGAGGCTGGGAGCTACTGGCAGAGTGGTTGGCCAGCATGCAGGATAGGCCCTGCTCCATCCCTCAGATACAATGGATGTGGTGACTGATTCACCTAGGGAGGTAGGGATAGGAGATCAAGAGTTCAAGGCCACGGGGCTGGAGAGGTGGCTTGCTCTTTCAGAAGACCTTTCAGTCCCCACTTGGTGGCTCACAATCATTTGTAACTCCAGTTCCAGGGAATCTGATGCTCTCTCCCGACCTCTGCTGGCACTAGGCACACACATGGTGAACATATATAGATGATGCACACAGAACAAAATAAAACACATAAGTAAATTTTATTTTATTTTTATTTTTTTTTTTAAACTTTATTTATTTATTTGCCTTGGTGTTTGCCTGGAACTGGAACTACAGACAGTTGTCAGCTGCCATGTGGGTGCTGGGAATCGAACCTGGGTCCTCTGGAAGAGCAGACGGTGCTCTTAACCGCTGAGCCATCTCTCCAGCCCCCATAAGTAAATTTTAAACAACACTTAAATGGAAAAGAGTTCAAAGCCACCCGCTGAACCACATGACACCTTGGACACTGAATACTTAGAAAACGAACTAGAGGATCCAGAGATATCTCTCACCAGTTAAGAGCGTGTACTGCTTTCCCAGAGAACCTGAGTTCAGATTCCAGAACCCACATTGGGTGGCTTACAAATAACTCCAGCTTTTACCAACACCTTCTTCTGGTTTTGCAGGCCCTGCACTCACACACACACACACACATATACACATAGATGAAAATTTAAAAAAAAATTAAAATCAGAAGCCATGATAAAAAACTTGTATGGATTAGATGCTTCCTCCTGGGGCTGGAGAGATGGCTCAGAGGTTAAGAGCACTGACTGTTCTTCCAGAGGTCCTGAGTTCAATTCCCAGCATCCACATAGTGGCTCACAACCATCTATAATGAGATCTGGTGCCCTCTTCTATATACTGTATACATAATAAATAGATAGATAGATAGATGGATAGATGCTTCCTCCCTGCCAAGGTAGCTTTCATGGTGCTGGAATGTGCCATGTAGGCTGCTGGGGAGGAAAGTCAGCAACAGTCTTACTCAGCTGTGAGTCAAAGAAGCAAAATGCTGCCTCAGCAAGGTAAGAGATGCCTGTGGCTGCAATAGTGGCATGAACATTGTGAGAGTAACCAGTCACTTTCTGCTTAGATTTAAAGCTTGCTGCCTTAGAAGAAACACAAGCCTGACACAGTTGACCTGGACAAGAAGCCATGGTTGAGGAGTTCCCTGGCCCCTGGAGTAACCTACTACTATTATTCTGCTAAATGAACATAATAGAAAACTGGCTTCTAAATCTCTCTCTCTCTCTCTCTCTCTCTCTCTCTCTCTCTCTCTCTCTCTCTCTCCTCATAAATGATTGCAGCTCTCAGGTTTTATCAGAAAAACGTCTTTGTCAGTCAATGGTAGTTAATGTAGAAATTCATAGTTGGTCAGGGTGCAGAGAATAAGCATAAGTGGAGCGATGAGCCATGAACAGGCTCTTCTACATCATAACCACTCCCCAAAGGTCAAGGAGCATCATGGGGGAGGAGGCAGAAAGATTATAAGAGCCAGAGACAGGGAGGACCACTAGATATGACAGAACCAACCACATGAGCTCACATCACAGCGGCTGTGGCTGCCTGCACAAAACCTGCCCAACATCAGTTTAACACAAGTGGGTAGAGGTTCAAAACCTCTGACCCATAACTGAGCAGCTATGCACAGCTGATGGCTAATTTGAGTCATAGCGTTAGGTCTCAAAACCACTTGGACAAGTCTCACTCAGTGTCTGTGGCTCCTTCCCAGCACTTCGCGTCACCCCTATCCGAAACCTCTCCCTCCCATGAGCTGGGCTTCCCACCCCCACCCCCCATCCCCCCCTTCTCTTTCCTATCCAAATTCAGACGTTTGGCTATGCAGTGTCTTGGCCTCCTGTCTGGCTCTGCTCCTGGATCTCTTACGGTCTGCTTTCTCATTCATATCTATAATTTAAAACCTTCTCTTCAGCCATACCTTGGAGCCTCCAGTCCCAATTGTATATCATATGTGGAATTACAGTTAAAAGGTGTTTTTTGCTGGTATATCCATCCACCGCTGTTCTAGGATAAATCTTGAAGTGTGCCCCATGGACTGTGTGCTGCGCAGCCTCACACTCTTCCTGCTGTGCCTTCTCAGCCATGATGAACTGTCTTGCCTTATTTCTTTGCCATGAGCTCAAATAAACTCACCCACCTTTCTTTCCTCCCTCCCTCCCTCCCTCCCTTTCTCCTTTCTTCCTTCTGTCAGCTATTTTGTCAAAGCAAGTAGAAGAGTAACTAAGAAACCTCTCAACAAAATGACGGAAGTCGGGCAACGTGGAACCCAATCAGATCCATGGATTCTGGCCTCAGTAGACAAAACTGTGTCCAGAATACGAGAGAAATAGTTGGGATTTAAGAGCCAAGGATCGGTGCCAGGCATACTGGTGCAAACTGGTCATCCCAGCACTTGGGTGTAGAAGCAAAAAAGTCAGTTCAAGGTCATCTTCAGCTCCACAGTGAATTTGAGACTCAGCTAGATGAGACCCTGCCCCCCCCCACAAACCCCAGAATGGGCTGAATGTGGCTAGTTCCCTAGAGAAACAGAGAGATCTTCCTTTCTGCCTTCCGCCCCCTGCTCCATTTCGTAATGACATTGTCTCCTCCATTAGTTCAGTGGGGGCCGGCTGAGGAGTCCATTAAGGCTCCCCTGGGTGTAGCCAGGCATCTATCCAGTGCATTAGAGCGGAGACGGCTGGCGAGGAGGCCCTTTGGGCTGGCTCAGCAGATGCTGTCCCAGGATGAGGTATGTTGCTGTCTCATCCATTTCAACCAGCGAACTCTACAAATATCCAGTGGGGCTTGAATGAGGGAGTCGCTACATCTGCACGCCCCGTTTCGACTGTGTGCTACAAGATAAATGTTTCTTCGATAGATAAGCAGTTTCTTATGGCTTTCTTTGCTTTTGATGGTTTTTTTTAATAAATAAATAAATAATTTCTCACTATGTAGCCCCACCTGGCTTGGAATTCACTATATAGATACTAGGCTCGACTCCAGCTTGTAAAATTCTCTTGCCGGAGATGGCAGGTGAATGCTACCACGCCTAGTTTATGTGGTCCTGTGGGTGGAATCCTTCAAGAATGCTAAACAATCATTGTATCACTGATGCCTCCAGTCTATTTTTGTGTTTCTTTTTTAGTGTCTCTGTGTTTAAGTGTGCACACACAAGCAGAGGCCACAGGAGTATGTTGGGTGGCTTGTTCCGTCTCCCTCCATCCTATCTGTTTGAGACAGGGTCTTTCCTGTCTGGAAGCTAGGCTGGCAGCCAGAAAATGCTAGCAACCTTCTTATCTCTATCTTCCATGATTGCAGGGGTCCCCAGCATGCATGTAAAAATGCTGGAGCATTTGTGCCTGTCTATAATCATTACCCTCAGGAGGTAGAAACAGGGAGTTCCTTGGGACTTTCTGGTGAGACAGTCTAGTCAACTGAGCGAGCTCTGTGTTGAGTGGAGACTGTCTCAAACAAAACTAAAGTGGAGATCGACAGAGGGAGATGTCTGAGTTTGGCCTCTTGCTCCTTCATGAACACACACACACTGCATAGCATGGATTAGCTCTAAGTGATTAGCTCAGCATAGTACTGCATGCCTGTAGCCCAGCATGTAGAAGTCAAGGCCAGACAGAACTATAGAGTGAAGTCTCTCTCTCTCTCCTCCCCCTCCCCACAAAACTCTGGGTCTGTAAAGACTGGACTTGTCAATACTCACAGGCGGGGGAGCCTATGGGGCCCTACCCCTGTTAAACTATTGGCTATCGATGAATTCTGAAGGAGGTTTAAATGAGATGTGAAGACCCACCCTGAGAAAGCAGCACTATTCTATGGATTGGGATTCAGGGATAAACAAAAGGAGAAAGGAGCCAGAGGTGGCGCCCACCTTGAATCCCAGCACTGATGAAGCAGAGGCCTCCTGATCTACATAACAAGTTCCAGGCCAGCCAGGGCACACATTGAGAGCTTGTGTCCAAACGGGGGACGGGGGCTAGATATGGCATCTCCTGTCTAAATATTCCAGCACTCGGGAAGTAGAGGCAGGGGATAGGAGTTCAAGATCATCCTTAGCTAGCCAATTAGAGGCCAGCCTAGGCTAATTTAGACCTTCTCTCAAAATGTAAGATAAATAAACAAAAAGAGAAAGCGAAGGGAACACTGGCGTTTCTCTCTCTGCTTTCTGACTTCAGGGTTAACATCACCAGCTGCCTCAGGCTCCTGTAATTCCACCATGAAAGGCTTGTGGCCTTTCAAACTGTGAGCCAAATAATCCTTCTTTCTTCTGGTGATGGTGACTCTCGGGTGTCACCTTGTCTACGTCTGGAATTAATTGAAAACCCACATTGCTGGGCATGCCTGTGAGGAATTTTTAGTTAGTTGGATCCTTTGAAGTAGGAAGACCCCCCTCCTTCGATCCAGGTCATTGGAGGTCAGAGGACCCACCCTAAAGCTGGGCCAAGCTTCTCAGGGTGGCCTATGAGGACAGGAAGAAACCCTGGCTCTTTGTCTGCTTATTGTCCTCTCTTGGCTTATGGGCATCAGAGCTACTGCCTCAGGATTCCAGTGTACTCTGAAATGTTGCTGAGACAGCCAGCCTCGTGGACTGAGCAACTACTGGATTCTTGACTTTCCATTGTGAGACAGTCATTGTTGGATTAGCTGGACCACAGCCTGTAAGCTGCTGTAATAAATCCATATATATATATATATATATATATAATGTATACTTGTATGTATATGCATATTTATAATTTTTTTCATTCTATCAATCTGGTTCCTCCAGAGAACCCTGACTAACACACTTCTTTAATTTGCTTTTGTCAGATAATTTGTTACAGCAAGAGAAAAAGTTACAAATGCAGGAAATAATCAGGGGTAGGTGAGGTCATAAGGCTGGACTTCCCATCGTGGTATTAGTGACTTCCTAAGAAGAGAAAAGAGGGGCTGGGGAGATGCTCCAGTGGTTAAGAGTGCTCTTCTATAGGACACGGGTACAATTGCCAGCACCCACATGGCAGCTCACAACTGTCTGTGGCTCCTGTTCCAGAGGATCTGACACCCTCTCACAGACATACATATGGGCAAAACACCAATGCACATAAAATTAAAATAAATAAAAGAAAAAGAGATTTGAGCTAGCTCACTGTTTCTCAGTGTGCTGCATGCATCATGTTGTAATAGGTTAAGAAGACCCTCCTCAGAGCCAGCACTCTATAGTGGACTTCCCAGCTTCTGAACCTGTGAGAGATAAACTTTGCCTTTTCCATATCGCAGCCTCTGGTATTCTGCTATATAAGCAGACAACACATTAAGATAAATCCATTACAACACCGTTTCCTTTAGTCTGCTAGGTGACTGAGACAGAGATAGGCTAAATACCCATTTCACAGATGAGAATGTTGAGGATCATGGATGTTAAATACACAGATGTGATTTTAACAGGGTTAGTCCAATCCGAAGTCTATGTTGTCTCCACGTGTGCAGCTTCACTCATCTGAGGAACATGTGGCCAGCTGCCCATTGTGCGCTTAGCTCTAGGAAAGTTCCAGACTCAACATCTTCCTTGTCTGCTATCAAAGCCTGAAGCTTTTCTTTTTTTAAGAAAAGACAAAACCAGTCAAGCATGGTAGTGTTTATTCATGATCTCAGGGAAAAACTGAAGCAGGAAGATTTTGAGTTCAAGGGCAGCATAGGCTACAAAATGAGACCCCACAAAGACTGAAAAGGGCCATTGCCACCTGCCATGGTAACGGCAGAGGTAGCTAACCCCTGCCACCTACTGGCCACTTTCTATAAGAACATCTGTTAAGAATCTGTGTATGGGGCTGGAGAGATGGCTCAGAGGTTAAGGGCATTGGCTGCTCAGTTCAATTCCCAGCAACCACATGGTGGCTCACAACCATCTATAATGAGATCTGGTGCCCTCTTCTGTATACTATATACATAAAAAATAAATAAATATTTTTTTAAAAAAAGAATCTGTGTATGGTGTGGTTGCTTTCAGCTACAATCCCAGCTGAGGATTGTGAGGTTGAGGACAGCTTGGACTATACACCGAATTCCAGGCCAATTTCGGATACATAGGAAGGCCCAGCAAAAAATATAGAAAGAGGGGGCTGGAGAGATGACTCGGCGGTTAAGAGCACTGACTGTTCTTCTAGAGGACCTGAGTTCAATTCCCAGCATCCACATGGTAGCTAACAACTGTCTGTAATTCCAAGATCTGACACCCTTACACAGTTATACATGGAGGCAAAACATCAATTCACATAAAATAAAAATAAATAAATATTTTTTAAAAATGTAGAAAGAGGAATGAGGGAGTAGAAAAAGAAAGGAAGGAAAGTTCAAAACAATATTTGTCTGAGATAGGGAGGGTCTTATTCTTTGGCCTGGCCAGGCCTGAAACTTTTGACCCTCATGACTCCACTTTCTGGCCACTAGGAATACAAGTGTGGCACCATGCCTTACAGACTCTACTGTAAGAACCATTCCATATTATTCGCTTCTATGTAACAAACCCTCAGTAAAGTGCCCTACCACTGAGCCACACTCCAGCCCCTCACTGGGGATTCTAGGCAGGGGCTCTAACCACTGAGCCACACCCCAGCCCCTCACTGGGGGATTCTAGGCAGGAGCTCTAACCACTGAGCCACACCCCAGCCCCTCACTGGGGGATTCTAGGCAGGAGCTCTAACCACTGAGCCACACCCCAGCCCCTCATTGGGGGATTCTAGGCAGGAGCTCTAACCACTGAGCCACACC
>PVIH01028859.1:0-14534 GCA_004025045.1 Sigmodon hispidus | reverse complement strand
TGACCAGGACGGGGAGTACATAGGGTACGAATTTCCCTTGTTGGCCTTCTAATGTTTCCCATGATAGAGTCATGGAACTAATCGAGGGGCAGGATTGATACCCCAAGCCTTGCAAGGAGTGGGATGACTGGGTAATGGGCCAGGTCTTGGGCCACCAATAGGAAGAAATTATACTCTTGTCTGCCCCTGTGTCCAAAATACCCTCAAACATTTTACCATTAATTTTTAATGAAAGTTTGGGTCTCTCATGTAGGGAGACCATCAAGTAGGCCGAATCCATGTCTGAGAATCCCATTTCTGCAAGTCCTAGTCCCAGCAGCTCCTTTCTTCCGTCCGGGAGGAGCAACAACTGTGTAATCCTATCTTCCTTAGAGATAGAGAATATCCCTTTAGGGCTAGAACATAAAATTTGTATGTCCATTAGGTGTTGATTATCTACAAGTCCTGGTTACACTATTAATCCCTGTAGGGTAAGTGCGCCTCGACCCAATATAAAGCCCACTGTACCCGGGGAGAAAGGTGTTATAGTTTCTACAGGAATTGGTTGAATATGAATTTGTGGCATTAATAGGAAGTTGGAGGCAGCGTGCAGGTCCACTCTTGTGGAGTGTCCTGGTCTTTGTTCTCCTGGGTCTTGACAAACCGGATCCCATATCTTTGAGGGCCCTGGGACCGAGGGCCCAACAGCCTGTTTTTTGGCATGTCTGCGACCTGAGGATTAGTGGGTTGGTCGATGGGAGGGAGGAGCCTCCCTTGAATATCCCTTACTGAGCGGCACTGGCTGGCTTTATGATAACCTTTGCCACAGCGGCTGCAAAGAGTGGGATTCCCCCCTTTTTTGTTCGGGGTTTTGCAGTTCCTTTTAAGATGACCAGCCTTTCCACAACTAAAGCAAACTCTTTGATTGGTCCTACCCAGGGGATGCTTCTGGGATTGGAGGATAGCGGCCGCTAATCCAGCATTTGTGAGGGGGCCCCCCAACTCCCTGCAAACTCTGATCCAGTCTTGTAAACCTTTATTTTTTCTAGGGGCTATTGCCGCTCGACATTCTTGGGTGGCTTGCTTGAAAACAAGTTGCTCTATGAGAGGGGCAGCTACTTCAAGGTCACCGAAAATGCACCCGGCTGCCTCCGTCATCCTTGCTACAAAGTCTGAAAAGGGCTCCTGGGTCCCCTGAATGACCTTGGTAAGCTGATTATTGGCCTCCCCTTTTCTGGAGAGCACTTTCCAGGCCCTTATTGCCGTGGCAGCAATTTGTTGATAGGCACCCCAATGATAATCTATCTGATTAGTGGCAAAGCGCCCTTGACCTGATAAAAGGTCAAATGTCCATTGCTGTTGTTCTGGGGTTAAGGCTGTGGCATTAGCCCTGGCTTGTTCTTGAGCTGCCTCGTGCCAGAGGGCTTTCCATTCCATGTATTGGACCATGCTGACAAGTGAAGTCTTCACGACCGTCTGCCAAGCAGATGGTGTCATTGTGGTCATAGCCAGCCTTTCTAACTGGGCCAAGGTGAAGTTGGCTGAAATCCCATATTTCCTGACTGATTCCGCCAATTCCTTTATTTGAGTATACTCTACGGGCGCATGTACCCATCCTCCCTCCGTGCCTTCAAAGACTGGATACGCAAGGCGCAGCTTTCTTCTAACTTTGTCTGGGAGGAAAGAAAAGGACTTCGGATGCATCTCGTAAGGAGGAGGCGCCGAAGGGACCACCTGTGAGGAGGACACCGGATGTGGGTGCTGTCGGCCTCTATTGTTACTTGGTGGGCGATCGTCTGGATGGTACCTCTCTCCTTCATACCTGGCCACCTCCTCATCCAATTCTGCCTCCTCCTCAGGGTTTAATTCTTCATTTTCTGAGTCCCCTGAATCATCAGAACTCTTCAAGTTTAAAGCTTGTAATTCCTGCATAGGGTATGGGGTAGTCCTCCCTTTTTTCTTTACAGTAGGTAGGGAACTCCCAGATTCATAAGAATACACTCCCTTGTCAAGAGACTCACCGGGAGGGCCGTTTTCCTTATTCGGGATTGGTTGCCTTTTGCACGCGCCTAACCTCTCACTACGTTCAGTTTCTGACATGCTATCCTGGAAATAATGAAGCAGAACCCTCCCAAGAGGAGGATCAGTAAGGCTCCCAAAACAGTTACCAAGGCCTCAACACTACCTTCCCACGATGGTGACAAGTTCAAGCCAAAATCCAGAAAAGACGTACCTCTTTGAACGTACCTGCCTGCAATTCTGAATCCTCTGGGACAAGGGGTCTCCAATGATGCCAATGATGTTGAAATTTCCCAGGTTTTCGGCACCAGATGTGCCGTGCTACCATCTCGCCAGCAAGAATGACCCGGCACACGTAGGATCCTTCTGCAGAAAAGCTTTAATGCATCTTGAGAGGGAGAGCATAAGCTTACAAGATGGAGACTCCAAATGGCTAAAACCCATCCCTTATATAGGAAACTGGCCCCTGCCTAGGACGTGTCAGACTCAGATTGGCTGTAGCTCAAACAGTCGAGGTGACACCACGGGAGAGGCAGAGCACAAGGAGTGGAAATTCCCCTTGCACCTGCGCAGTCTACATTAGAGCACAGGATGTCGCTGCCATGTTGGAATGGCAGTAGTGAGTGCGGCTTCTCACAGATGATCAAGTATGAGATAGCATCAGATAATTTATATAATGGACAAGATTTTAAATGTTCTTAGAATAGTGCTCTGTAATTCCCTGTGCCAGTCTTCATACAGGGATCAGGTCCTTATACATTTTCAAAACCTTCAGTTAATTTTTAAAACTTAGTCAATACTAGGAAAATCTCCTGAGGAAGCTCTATATTTGTTATGAATTTAGAAATATTCAATTCGTATATTGATGTTATAGTCATAAAACATGTATTGGAAAATGATCTATATAAAAATTATTAGAAGATTATTAATCAGATAGTAAATATTACTAATAAAATATTTCTACATGAAATGACTTAAGCCATTACATTTACTGACCTGATGTAAGGATACTGTACTAAAGAGACATTCAAAATCAAAAACATTCCAGATTGCAATATGTATTTTATTGTTGGGAATATTGTTGTTAGTGTAATATGATAATTGTGTAATATTCAATGTCAACATTATTCTATGAATAGTAATGGAGATTAAAAATATATTGTGGATTGTTTTTAACTTTCAGATAAATTCCTTCTATGTCTAACCAATAAAAAGCGTCTATTTTAGTCCATTTTTTCTATATAATCTGGTAATATTTATTATTCCAAAAATACTTACAGTATACAGGAGGTTCAAAGGGGAAAAAAGGGAGCAGCATGTGGGAGAGTTCCACTCAGCAGTCATTCCTCAAGATGCTACAGGTCCAAAAAGGTGTCCGGGCACTCTCCTCCTCCTGGGATCTTTCCAGTTGATGACACCCTGCCTGGCTCTGGCTCTGATTTTTTGACATCATCAGAGTTCACTTGGGTAGCTTCTGATTTCTCACTACAAAAGGGCCACAAGTTCCTTTTGCTTCAGATAAGAAGAATGTTCCTCTATCAAACAGGAACTTTCCTCAAACCCTCAAGGGAAAGGAGACCCTTATCCAAATACCTGACCTTGGAAAAAGGACTTCTGAGAATAAACAGGATACTACAATTTCTTAATCTTATTATATGGGTCTGTTCCCCCTCATAGTATCCCTAAAAGGGAAAGTCCTGATTTCTTACTCTATTTCCATTAAACTGTACTATTCTGATTTATTAACTGAACTCTTGACCTTAATGGCCTTATCTGTATTGTAGGTGTTTAATCCTTGGAATCAGGTGAGCCTAGTAAATCTCTAACATTCCACTTCTTAGTGTAATTATGAAGGCACAATGGAATTCCTGGTTCTATGGTGGAAGAGATTTTTTTTCACAAAGAATTATTTTGTTTAAAAAGACTACCATTGTATTCATTATATATGTATGTGTATATATATATATATATATATATATATATATATATATATAACTTGAATTGCTGTTTGCCTGCATGTATAATTGTGTAAAGATGTCAGATCTTGGAATTAAAGAGAATTGATAGCTGCCAGGTGGATGCTGGGAATTGATCTAAGGTCCTCCAGAAGAGTAACAGTACAGTGCTTTTAATGACTGACCCCTCTCTTCAGCCACCAATCCTAATTCTTTAAAGCTGTAAATAACACAAGATATTTGTCTTCCTGGGGTTGAAGAAGTGGCTCAGCAGTTCAAGGCACTTTCAACTTTTCCAAAAGACATGAGTTCAGTTCCTAGCACTTAAATCAGGCAGCTTACAACCAGCTATAATTCCAGATCCAGGGAGATGTGTTATCTCTGGCCTGTGCATGTGCCTATACTCACATCAGCATACACACAGAGAGACACATGCATACACGTGGATGAAAATAAAATAAAATATACAATATTTATGTCAAAGTTAATATTTATATACTTAATGATTTTTTTATTTTTTTTATTTTTTTTATTATTAATAAAGTCTCATTTTTTTATCCACATATCCCCTGACCAAAGCCCTTTCCCTCCTACCCCTATGAGTAACTATTCTTCCCATCTCCTTATCTCCTCCCTAGCAAGTACAGTAGGTCACAAGGTCCCAGGTAGCTTAGTTTAGCAACCACTCCAGACAAATCTACTTTCCTCATGCCCACATCAAGACTGGCTCAGGTGTTCCTCTGGAGGGAATGGGGTCCAAAGTTTGAGTTCAAGGTGCTTCAGATCCCAAGCTGTTCAGTGTTTGTGGTTTGCCACTTGGATATACTTTGCCCTTAGTTTACAAATAAATAGTTAGTGAATACATCCCCTGCTTATCTTTCTGAGATTGTGAAACCTAGCTCAAGAGGATATTCTCCATATCCATTCATTTGCATGCAAATTATAGAATATCAATGTTTCTTACTGCTGAGCAGGAATTGAATGAAGTTGTATATGGTCACAAAGGCCAGGCCATATGCGTTTAGGCTATATAGAGTAAAGAGAACAACTTGTGTGCGAAAACATCTTTCTAAATAATAATCACTTTCTAAATAATAGTGATCTGAATCAAACTCACTCTTATTTATTACACATAGGAGAGACATGAAAGCATATTTAAATAAAAACCCACACTTTACAGAAAGAAAAATACCAATGCTCTTGTTTTGTTTATTTGTAGTTTTTCGCAAGATCTTATAGATCTCACACAGATTCATTCATGGACCATATTTCAAAGTCACAGAAGGGCTGAAATGGCATGATAACACCAAAATTAAAAAGGGGCACTCATATTGGTTACTTTTTATTAATGAGAAAGACATACTCATCAACAAGGACACCTGAACAAAAAGTTATTTGTTTTAGACTTACACTTACCAGAAGGCTAGAATCCATAACAGTGATGCTATTCTTGGTTGCTACAACTGGAATTAATTAAATGTAAAAATATGGGGACATACTTTTGAGAAAGTTTTGATTAATCTAAAGTAGGAAAATAAAATATTAATCAAGATTATTACACTGAGCACATAAAATTTTAATTCATGTCTTTTGAGGTGGAAAGCATCACCACTTGGACTTCTGATAAAAACCTATATAAGGACATAGGAGAAGGAAATTTTATTCTTGGCTTGTTTGCTCTCACCTTCATAAGAACTCAGTTTTTTAACTGAACTTGGAGCCTTCAGAATTCCAGCATATAATGAAAACTTCGAGCTACTGCATGAACTCTAGTTAGTATCTAAATAAAAACCCATTGCCATATAGTGAGAAAAAAGCTGAAATATCAGAAGAAGGAAACTGACCACAGTCAATTCTCACCCTGCCAACTTCTCTGGCAAAACAGAATAAATGCTATCTTCAAGGATCCTCAGGCTGGCTTGCCATTTCTGCAAAATGAATGAATCTCTTTTTTCCTGCCTTAAATATCTTTCCCACTCTGTTGTTCTACTTCTTGGTTCAACTCTGTATCATAATCCCAGAGTTAGAATTAAAGGTTTAAGTTACTAGTACTTGTCAGTTTTTCTCTGAAATCACAAAATCAGGAACATATCTGTTTCCTGAGTGATGTCATTAAAGGTATGAAATACCACTTGGTCATCCCAAGTGATAGAATTAAAGGCATGAGACACCCCTCTCTGACCTTCATGACTTGGCTGTGGATGATTCTGTTCTCTGATATTCCAGGCTGATTTTACTAAATATGCAATATATCAACACATCAATCTTTGTGGATTGAACAATTACTTCAATTTTAAATTTTAATATTCAGAGGCAGCCATTGTTGGACTTGCTAGACTACAGTCTGAAAATTATTCTAATAAATACAGACTCACTCTATAAGTTTTGATATTCTAAGATAACCCTGACTAGTACAATGATGTTGGGGAAAAGGTAGCAAGCAGAAACTATACCTGCCAGTTTACATTTTAAACCACAGAAGAAGACAGCATCCTGGAACCAATATTTTAAATATAACTCCAAAGGTATACTTCCAATTCTTTTTAAACATCTACCAACTAGCACCCAAATATTCATATGCTTAAAAATTGAGGTAAAAATTTCATTAAAACTAAGAAACAATCTTAGTAATAAATCACAGCTATCATGATGCAGTTCATGTCTTCTTAAAAAGAGAAAAACCATGTGTGGTACTGCAAACCTAGCCATCTGTAGAGGTTAGTGAATTTATGTGTCTTTGAGGAGAACTTGAAATTGTGTTTTTACTACACCATCATAGTTTCTAACTACATTCTGAATACTTATCCTTATATACAGGGATAAATGTAGTTTTACTATTCATCAAAGAATTTTCTCTTTGCAAAAGTCATAAATCCTTACATAAAACCCAAGCTAATCAAAGCATATATGAGAAGATAATGCAGAAAATATTTGAAACTAATAAGTCTGCAATTCAGTTCCTGAAGCTATGTTTGGGGATGATGGAATAAGAGTAGATCAACAGATTCTAAGGGATAGAAGAACAAAAGGTTTTACCTGACATGTTTATAAAATGTTCATGCTCTCTTCAAAGTCTCAGTTCTTGCTTATGGAATATGAAGTGGCTGCTTCATTTGTACTCCTACTAATAGGTAATATACTGTTGGTATATAATAGTAGAAAACTGCAGATTATAGAAGTTGTCAGTCTACTCAGTAACTACAACCATACCTATATTTAAAAATAGCTAAAAGCTACTTTTAAACTACAGTATGCTGGGAAAATATACAGATTTAATAAGAAAAAATGATATACTAAAATTCACAGGAAAATGGATGGATATGGAGAATATCCTCATGAGTGAGATCTCACAAACACAAAAAAATAAGAAGGGGATGTACTCACTTATTTGTGAACTTTAATAAAAAGCTTTGCTTTTTGCTTTTTTGTTTAGAGTCCACTAATGAGTGAGTATATCTTCTGCTTATCTTTCTGGGTTTGAGATACCTCACTCAGGAGGATAGTCTTCAAATTCAAACATCTCTTTGACCTATCTAAGGGTGAATATGGGATATTGAAGTCTCCCACTATTAGGTTTTAAGAATTGATGAAGCGTTTGAGCTTTAGTAGTTTTTCTTTTACATAGATTGTTACCTTTATATTAGAGGCATAAATATTCAGAACTGAGATCTCTCCATGAACTATTTTTTCTGAGATGAATAAATAATGTCCAACCAGGTCTCTTTTAGTTGCTTTTAGTTTGAACTCTATTTTGTTAGATATTTGTATGGCAATATCAGCTTGTTTCTTAGTGCCATTTAATGGAAAAATCTTTTCCCAACCCTGTGTCTTCCTGTAATGTTGAGGTGTATTTCTTGTATGCAGCAGAAGGATGACTTCTGTTTTTTAATCCATTGTGATAGAGTGTGTCTTTTACCAGTTAAATGAGTCCATTGACATTAAGGGATATTAGGAACCACTGATTGTCATTTTCTGTAATTTTTGTTGGTACCTTGTATGTATTTCCTTTATTGAGCTTTTCATCTGTAGGATTATTGATTGTTTGTGGTTCCATGGATGGAACTTGGATCCTCACATTGGAATTTTCCCATTTGCTTTCTAAAGAGATGGATTTGTGGATAGGTATTACTTAAGTCTGATTTTGTCATAAAAAATCTTGTTTACTCCATCTATGGTGACTGCTAGTTTTGCTGGAGATAGTAATCTAGGTTGGCAGGCATATTCTTTTAGCGTCTTCTGACCAACACCTTCTTGATATCATTGTTTCCATTGAATAGTCAGATGTTATTCTGAAGGATCTGCCTTTATAGGTAAGTGGGACCTTTTGTTTTGCAGCTCTTAATTTTTTTGTTTTGTATGCTTTGTGACTTGATTACTATGTGATGAGCAGACTTTTTTGGGTGGACTAAAATCTATATCACCCTACACAAAACTGAAATCTAAGTGTTGCAAAGACCTCAACATAAACCCAGCCACACCTCATTTGATCAAAAAGAAAGTGAGGGATAACCTCTCGTGCATAGGCACATGTAACTACTTCCTAAATAAAATACCAGTAGCATAGACACTAAGAAAAAAATTAATAATTGGGACCTCCTGAAGCTTAGAACCTTCTGTAAAGCCAAGGACACAGTCAGTAACACAAAATAACAACCTACAGAATTAGAAAAGATTTTCACCAAGCCTACAAGTGACAGAGGTCTGACCTATAAAGTATATAGTCAAGTCAAGAAACTAGTGCCCAAATCTTGAATGACTCAGTCAAAAAATGAGGTTCAGAACTAAAAAGGGAATTCTCAGCAAAAAAATTACAATTGGTTGAAAGACATTTGTAAAAGTGCTTGACATCTTTTGGCATCCGAGAAATACAAATCAAATCAACTTTGAGATACCACCTTTCACCTGTCAGAATGGCTAAGATAAAGGCACAGATAACAGCCTATGCTGGAGAGGATGTGGAGCAAGGGGAACACTCCTCCACTCTTAGTGGTAGTGTGAGCTTTTTCAGTCATTCTGGAATGTAGTATGGCAGTTTCTCAAAATCAATCTCCCCAAGGATCTAGCAATAACACTCTTGTGCATATACCCAAAAGATGCACATTCACACTCCAAAATCATTAGCTCAATTTTGTATGTAGCAACATTTTTTGTAATGGCAAGATCATGGAAACAACTTAGATTACCCTCAACTGAAGAATAGATTAACAAACTGTGGTACATCTACCCAGTGGAGTACTGTTCAAAAATAAATAAAAATTTTAAAAGGAAAGGTTAAAAAGTTATGTACTAAAATTTGCAGTCAAATAGATGAATTTGAAGAATATCATCCTGTAGGGGGAAATCATGGATTGCACAGGTGTGGGGGTTACAGCGAAGCACAGGGATGGGAGGGGTATGGTCTGTGAGACCGCAACTGCTGAGACGGAAGCAGAGCTCAGAGAGAGAGGCGGGGTTTCCAGTCGCTCTGGCAGTGAGGCTGCGGGTTTGTATGGTGGCTTGGCGCGTTGCTAAAATCTCCTTTTGTAAGTGATTCTAACAAAATAAACCTTATTTAAAACATACCTCTTGGTGGCGTGTTTATACCATGGTAATTGGCACCTGAACGCGGGGCTAATTCCACAAACCCGCCGGGTTTAGCGCCCATGGTCGGAGCTGGTCTGACCGCCCTGCTGGATTCCGCAGCCACGCATGCTGCACGCTTTGGCCCCCATCTGCATGCACTAGTATTCGGTACAGCAGCCAGGAAGGAATCTGTGTGCAGAAGAACTCCTGAGACCCACTTCTGATGGTGCATGCCTGGTAGGATTTGTTGAAACATTTAACAGAGACTCTCTCAGCTGAATCACCACCCCGTTTCAAGCACCATTGCTGCTGCACTATGACACCTGCTGACCGTAAGTCCTCATTACATCTCAGTAAGACAATTTTTTTTTCTTTTCTTATAAAATGTCAGATCAGATAAATGTTCACAATTTTACTCACTTTTTCACAATGGTGATAGAGGATTATTTCCAGGATTATGCAATTGGAGGTTATCTCCACCCAGGAGTCCTTTTGCTTTTCTTTGTGATAATATATTTCTTACCTACTTATTTTAAGGGATCTCAACATAGAGAGTATGAAGCTAAGATGTCTGGCATTGATGAACGTATTAAGACATTCCAGAAAGTCATTGTTTCCATGGAAGAGAGGTCTACTTTGATCACAGAGGAATTTAGAGCTCATATTGATGAGAATTTTAGAAAATTGGATGAGAAATTTTAAAAAAATGAATGAAAATTTTGTTAGAGAGGAGTACAGGGCTCATGTGGATGAAAATTTTAGGAAATTAGATGAGAAATTTAAAAAAAATGGATGAAAATTTTAGGAAAATGGATGGAATCTCCAGGAAATTTGAACAGAAGATAGTGGAAAGGGTAGATGTGGAATCTGGGAGAATGTTCCATTCTATGAAATTATTGGAGAGATCATTTATAGAAGACTTTAAAACACTGGAAAAGACCATTTCCACTAGGTTGAAAGATTATGAGGCTCGCTTGGAGATTTTAGGAAAGGATTTTGAGGCAACACCTGCTCAAGATAACCCAGAGCCCCCTCTTAAATGGTGCTATTGCAGGGAAAGTTCTTTACCTAGAGTAGTTACCATGAGGGGACTACCCCCATCCCTCCAGCTCTGTTCCCAGTTGTGGCAGAGGCCAAAAAACCACAACCACGTGGAAGGGCTTCTGACAATGTGACATACAATTATGAACCTATACCCATGAAGGATTTAAAGATAATAAAGGAAGGCATAGTGAACTATGGTGTACACTCATCTTTTGTGAGGCAATCCTTGAACTCATGGTCAGCACAGAATCGAGTAATTCCTGATGACTGGAAGAATTTGGCAAATTCAGTCTTGAACGATGGCCAAAACTTCCAGTGGAGGAATTGGTTTAGAGAATAGGCTAGAAGCCTTGGAATCTCGAGATCAAACTGGAAATGTTATTGTCTCCAAGGACCAAATTCTTGGGGAAGGCCAGTTTGCTGATTTATCAGTTCAGGCTACTTATTATGACCATGCTCTGTTGCTGTGTCGTACTGCTGCCTTAAATGCTTGGGAAAAAGGTTTTGGACCCAGGACAGAGAATTGAGTCATATACCCAGATTAAACAAGGTCCAATGGAGCCTTATACAGACTTTTTACAGAGGTTGACTCAGGCTGTAAATAGAGCAGTATCGGATTCAGCAGTTAGGAAACAATGATACTCTCTTTGGCCTTTGATAATGCTAATATGACATGTAAAAAATTGATCATGCCATTAAAGATCAGGGGTGCACCCATAGATGAATGAATTCAATATGCACTTAATGCTGAATATATACACCATGATGAAGAGAACTGGGTAGGTCAAGCCATTGCTAATGCTAAGATGAGAAATCAAGGCATTATTTGCTTGAATTGTGGTAAACCAGGCCATATAAAGAGAAATTGTAGACAAAGCATACATGGGAACTTTTCCAATCACAGGAGTGACTTGAACAGAAAGCCACTACCTCCTGGACTATGTAGGAGATGTAACAAAGGCAGACATTGGACGAATGAATGTAGATCTATAAGAGACAAGGATGGCAAGCTTTTACCATTGGGAAACATATCTCGGGGCTTCCCCCAGGAAGCCCACAAAAATCAGACCTCCAAGACAAAAAGGGTTCAGTCATATCCAGTCACAGTGGAAGAGCAATGTCCTCAGGACGAGTAACAAATTCCAAGCCTGAAACAGTAGATCATGTAACCATAGACAATATATTGCCCTTACAAGAGAAGTTGATGGTATCCAGCAAACCAATAAAACGTGTATTTTGGCAGACCTCCATAAATGAACAAAGACCAAAGTTGACAATAAGGATAGACAATATTTTTATGCAGGGCTTAGTCAACACGGGGGCTGATGTTTCTATCATAACTCAGCAGGCCTGGCACCCCAGGTGGCCTCTGAAGGAGGTAGACGTTCAATTTTTAGATATTGGGACATTATCTCAGGTAAAACAGAGTGTGAGATGGCTAGAATGCATAGGACCAGAAGGACAGAGAGGGAGATTGAAGCCATACATGGCCAACATAGCAGTGAATTTATGGGGTTGTGATCTCCTACGACAATGGAACACTCAAATTAAGATTCCACCAGCCTACATACTAGCCAAAGAACTAATCGTGGCCTTGAAGGTGATACCTCAAGAGGCTATGTAAAACAGCCGTCGGTCATTCAGGTTGCACAAAGACGCAGTCTTAAAACTGCAAGCACCCCTAAGACACTAACAGCGCTGCCTTTGAAATGTTGATGAATAAACCTATTTGGGTCCAACAATGGCCTTTGACAGAGGAGAAACTGCTAGCCCTAGAAGAATTGGTGCAGGAACAATTACAAGCTCAACATATTGAAGAATCGACCAGCCCATGGAATTCCCCTGTATTTGTGGTCAAGAAGAAGTCTGGGAAATGGATAATGGTGACAGATTTAAGAGCAATTAATAAGGTGATTCAACTCATGGGCACCCTAAAATCTGGTATACCTTTACCTTCTTTGCTACCTAAAGGATGACCTATAATAGTTATTGATCTGAAGGACTGTTTTTTTACAATACCTCTACAGGAACAAGACAGGGAGAAGTTCGCTTTCACTATACCTAATTTTAATAATTCATACCCGGTAAAAAGGTACCAACGGAGGGTCCTTCCACAAGGGATGTTGAATAGCCCCACCCTGTGCCAATATTTTGTCTGACAGCCATTGAAAGTGATACACAAACAATTTCCACAATCTATCATTTACCATTATATGGATGATATATTGTTAGCGGACCCAGATGTAAACACCTTAGAAAGACTGTTTAAGGAATTGAAGAAGGTGTTGCCTGATTGGGGACTTCACATTGCCCCTGAAAAGATATAAAGAGGGGATTCTATCAATTATTTGGGATATAAAATTGGCTTGCAAACAATTATACCTCAGAAGATACAACTTTAGAGGGATAGATTAAAGACACTTAATGATTTCCAGAAGCTATTGGGGGATATAGCCCACATACGTCCGGTTATTGGTATTAAAAACTATGAACTGGTTCATTTATTCAAAACTCTGGATGGAAATAAGGATCTGAATAGTCCCAGGGAATTCTCTGCTGAAGGTGAGAAAGAATTAGCATTGGTGGAAAGGAGATTACAAGAAGCACATGTTAACCGTATAGACCCAGACCTCGACTGCATCCTGGTTATTTTGCCTTCTGAATATTCCCCTACAGGAGTCATAATGCAAAGGGAAAATATTATACTGGAATGGATATTTCTGTCACATAGACCAAATAAGAAACTAAAATCATACATTGAAAAGATTTCAGATTTGATTTTCAAAGGAAAATTCAGGCTTCGACAACTCACTGGAAAGGATCCGGCAGAAATTGTTGTACGTTTGACCAATGAGGAAATTGATCGATTATGGGCAGACAATGAACCTTGGCAAAAGGCCTGTAGTGGGTTTCTGGGGAAGATTAATAATAAATTTCCCGAAGCAAAAGGATTCAATTTATAAAGAAGACTAATTGGATTTTCCCCCGTGTGGTACAGGATAAACCTATTTCTGGAGCCCCTACATTTTTTACTGATGCAAATAAAATAGGAAAGGCTGATTATAAATCAGAACACTTCAGTAAGGTGATACAGAGTCCTTATGATTCTTTTCAGAAGGCAGAACTGTATGCCATTGTTATGGTGTTATTGGATTTTCCTGGACCCTTAACCTGATAACTGACTCTCATTATGCAGAAGGAGTTGTATTTCATATTGAAACTGCTGACTTCATTCCTGATGATACAGAATTAACCTTTTTGTTTGTATAGCTACAGAATTTCATCAGAAATAGAACACATCCTATATATACAACACATTATCAGGGCTCATTCAGGCCTTCCTGGCCCTTTAGCATGGGGTAATGATGAGATTGATTGGTTATTGATAGGGAACGTGGTAGAAGCCTCAGAATTTCACAAGAAGCATCATGTCAATAGCAAGGGATTAAGGAAGAGTTTTCCCATCACTTGGCATCAAGCCAAGGAAATTTTGCGCAAGTGTGACAAGTGTTCCATTTACAATCAACCATCTTTGCCCGCTGGGAGTAATCCTAAGGGTACTAGGAGCAATGAGATTTGGCAGATGGACGTGTTTCACTTCCTGGAATTTGGTAAGATGAAATATGTTCATCACACCATTGACACTTACTCAGGAATGCAGTGGGCTACTGCCCTGAGTTCTGAGAATGCTAAAGCAGTACTCACTCATCTCCTGGAAGCCATGGCCATATTGGGAATTCCTGATCAAATTAAGACTAACAATGCTCCAGCATATATTTCCCAGAAAATGAAGCAGATTTTTGGATATTATGAGATAAAACACGTTACTGGGATACCACACAACCCCACTGGACAAGCGGTTGTGGAAAGATCCCATCGCACTTTGAAAGAGATGCTTCATAAACAGAAAGGTGGTATGAAAAAACCTAGGGAGAGATTACATAGTGCCTTGTTGACATTAAACTTTCTTAATGC
>PVIH01028858.1:0-14534 GCA_004025045.1 Sigmodon hispidus | reverse complement strand
GAGACCTTGAATAAGGATATATAGGGAAAGCTGAACACAAAGAAAATATATGTGTAGCAATCTTATTTGTATTTCTACCCTTGATAAGCCATGCTTATGATTCTTATCCTCTGTATAGTTATTGTTAACTCTTCTGCATTTTAAATTCTTTTTACTGTTTTTTTTTTTGATAAATACAAAATAAAGAAAAAAAATAAAATATTTGTCAATTAGATCTGTTACTTCTTTGGTTATAGTTACTCTAAGGTATTTAATACTATTTGCAGCTACTATAAAGTGTAATGTTTCTCTTATTTCTTTTTCAGCTCTTCTATCTTTAGTGTATAGAAGGGCTACTATTTCTTTGAGTTAATCTTGTATGCTGCTACATTTTTGAAGGTGTTTATCAGGCCTAGGAGTTCCTTGGAAGAATTTTGTGGGTCACTTATGTATATAATCACATCATTTGAAAATAGAGATAGTTTTACTTCTTCTTTTCCAATTTGTTTCCCCTTAATCTCCTTTTGTTCTCTTATTCCTTTAGCTAAAACTTCATAACTATATTCAATAGATAAGGGAAAAGAGAACATCCTGGTCTATTTCCTGATTTTAGTGGGATTTCTTTCAGTTTTCTCCATTAAGTTTGATGCTGGCTGTTGGCTTATTGTAGATCAACTTTATTATATTGATATATTGTCCCTGTATGCTTGATCAGTCCAGAACTTTTATTATGAAGGAGTGTTCAATTTTGTCAAAGGCTTTTTCAGCATCTAAGGATATGTTCATGTGGTTTTGTTCCTTTATTTTGTTTATAAAATGGATAACGTTTACAATTTTTCCTATGTTACACCAACCCTACATTTGTTGAATGAAGCCTACTTGGTCATGGTGGATGATATTTTTTATATATTGTTGTATATGGTTTGCCAAAATATTGTTGAGAATTTTAGCATCAATATTCATGAGGGAAATCGGTCTGTAATTTTCCTTCTTTGTTGTATCTTTGAGTGGCTTGGGAATTAGGGTAATTGTGGCCTAATAAAAGGAATTTGACAATACTCCTTCAGTTTCTACTGTGTGAAACAGTTTGAGGTGTAGCAGTAGTAATTCTTCTTCGAATGTCTGGTAGAATTCTTCACTGAATCCATCTGGACCTGGGCTTTTATTTTTGGGGAGGCTTTTAATGACAGCTTCAATTTCCTTAAGGGTTATAGGCCTGTTTAGGTAATTAAAGTGTTCTTCATTTAATTTTGGTAAATGATACCTGTCCAGAAAGTTGTCCATTTCTTCTAGGTTTTCCAATTTTGTGGAATATAGATTTTTGAACTATGATCTGATAATTCTCTGGATTTCCTGGGGGTCTGTTGTTATGTCCCCCTTTTAATTTCTGATTTTGTTGATTTGGACACTCTTTCTCTGCTTTTTGATTAGTTTGGATAAGGGCTTATCTAGCTTGTTGACTTTCTCAAAGAACCAACTCTTAGATTCATTGATTCTTTGTATTGTTCTTTTTGTTTCAATTGTATTGATTTCAGCTCTAAGTTTGATTATTTCCTGCCATCTACTCCTTCTAGGAGAGTTTGCTACTAATTGTTCTAAGGCTTTCAGCCAAGCTGTTAGTTCTCTAGTGTGGGATTTCTCTAGGTTTTTCATATAGGCACTGAGCGGTATGAATTTTTCTCTTAAGACAGCTTTCATTGTCTCTCACAAGTTTGGGTACCTTGTGGATTCATTTTCATTAAATTCTAGGAAGACTTTGAGTTCTTCCATAATTTCTTCCTTGACCCAGAGGTGGTTCAGCTGAATGATGTTTAGTTTCCATGAGTTTGTAGGCTTTCTTTGATTTTTGATATTGTTGATCTCTAACTTTAGTCCCCGGTGGTCCAATATGTAACAAGGGATTATTTTCAATTATTTTGTATCTGTTGATATTTGCTTTATGACCAATTATGTGGTATGTTTTAGAGAAAGTTCCATGAGGATCTGAGAAATATGTATATTCCTTTGCGTTTGTGTGGAAGCTTCTGTAGATATCTATTAAATCCATTTGCATCATAACTTCTGTTAGACTCCTTATTTCTCTGTTGATTCTCTGTCTGATTGAACTATCCAGTGGTGAAACTGGGGTATTGATGTCTTCCACTATTAGGGTGTGAGAAGTGATGTGGGATTTGTGCATTAGCAGTGTTTCTTTTACATAAATAGATGCCTTTATATTAGGGGCATAAATATTCAGGATTGAAATCTCCTCTTGACCAATTTTTCCTGTGATGAATAGGCAATGACAATCTTGGTCCCTTTTAATTGCTTTTAGCTTAAAATTTACTTTTGTTAGATATTAGGATGGCAACCCCAGCTTGTTTCTTACGACCATTTGACTAGAAAATCTTTTCCCAATTCTTTATTCTGAGCCTGTGTCTGTCTTTGCAGTTGAGGTGTGTTTCTTGTAGGCAACAGAAGGATGGCTTCTGTTGTTGTATCCATCTTGTTAGTGTGTGTCTTTTTATAGGTGAGTTGAGTCTATTTATATCAAGGGATATTAGTGACCACTTATTGATACTTCCTGCTATTTTTGGTGGTAACTTGTTTGCCTTTTCTTTCTGTGGGAAATTCTTTGTGGGATTATTGATTGTTTGCAGTTCATGGGTGTATCTGGGGTCCTTAGGTTGGAGTTTACCTCTAATGCTTTCTGTAGTGCTGGACTGGTAAATAGGTATTGTTTCAATCTGAATTTGTCATGAAATATCTTGTTTACTCCATCTATGGTGATCAATAATTTTGCAGGCTATAGTATTTTAGTTTGGCAGCTATGCTCTTTTAGCACCTGTATAACTTATGACCAAGCCCTTCAACTTTCATCATTTCCATTGAATAGGCACGTGTTATTCTAATGGGTCTGTCTTTATAGGTAAGTTGACCATTTTCTTTTGCAGATCTTAAAATTTTTTCTTTGTTCTGTATGTTTTGTGGCTTGATTAATATGTATAACACTTAGTATTTTTTGTGGAGTCATATCTATTTGGTGTTCCGTAAGCTTCTTTTATTTTTTAGGCATTTCCTTCTTCAAGTTAGGAAAGTTTTCTTCTATGATTTTATTGAATACATTATCTGTGCCTTTGAGCTGGTCTTCTTCTCCTTCTTCTATTCCTTTTAGTCTCGGGTTAGTTCTTTTCATGGTGTCCCAGATTTCCTGATCATTTTGTGTTATGGCTTTTTTGGTTTTAGCATTTTCTTTGACTGATATATCTATTTCAGCTACTGAGTCTTCCACTCCAGACATTCTTTCTTCCATTTCTTGGATTCTATTAGTTATGCTTGCATCTGTAGTTTCAGCTTTTTTCTTCATGTTTTCTATTTCCATCTTTGCCTCATATTATGCCTTTTTTATTGCTTCTATTTTAGTTTTTAGTTCCTGGCATGTTTCTTTCATTTTTTGGTTTACCTTTTCTTGGTTCTTGTTCAAAGATTTGTTCATCTCTTCCAATTTTTTGTTTGTATTTTCTTCTATTTCTTTAAGGGGATTTTTCAGATCTTCTTTGAGGGCTTCAATGATCTTCATAAAGGTATTTTTGATGTTGCTTCTTTCTGCTTCCTCTTCATTGCTCTGTTCAGTTCTTGTAGTTGTAGAACCACTCCTTTTGTCTGGACTTACCTTCTTTTTTCTTTATATTATTATATATATTTTTACACTGGTGTCAGCCCATGGCTTCAGTGGTTCATGATTAGGTGGCTCCAGGTCAGTTGTGACATGCAGGCTTGTGTGTCTCTTGTCACCTCTGAGCAAGGGTTCTGCTCAATCTCTGATTCTGCTCTTTGCAAGGTTCTGAATTTGAAGCCCTCAGTCCTTCTCTGCTGATGCAGTTGAGGGCAGGGTCATCATGTGATGTCCCTTTTTTTAGGTGCAGCTTGAGGAGCCTCTCACAGCCAAACTCTATTTCTGTCTGCTAAGGAGTATGTGGAGACATGCACCACAAACAGAGCTTGTTTCCTGAACACAACTTTCCAGGGCAGGGTTTCAGGCGCTGGAGCCTGCTGACCTCACCACATCTTTGGCAGAGTCTGAGTCTGTATTTCAAAGTCCTCAGTCCTTCTCTGCTGATGCAGTTGGAGGTAGGGTGGCCGTGCAAGTTGCCTTGTTTTAGTAGCAGCTGGATGAGTCCTCATAGCCAAACTCTATTCCTGTCCGCTAAGTAGTGTATGGACACATGCACCACAAACAGAACCACGTCCCAGAACCAGAAGCAGAACACAACTTTCCCCATCATTAGACTTTTCAAAATAAAAATAAATATTATCATGCCCAGAGAAATGTAGAAATGATGGATCTGGAGCAAAGACTCAATGGTTAAGAGTATTAGCTGCTTTTTCACATAATTCTGTGTGGGTTCACCATGCTCACATAACAGTTTACAACCATCCTCAACTCCAGCTTCAGGTCATTCTAATACCTTCTTTTAACCCTTGTAGCTACAGAGCATGCACATAGTGCACATATATACATGTAGCCAAAACACAAATACATAAAATAAAATAAATGTTAAAAACCTTTAATACATAGAGATTGGAGTTAGATCATGCAAATATGTATACCATGCTTTAAAATATCTATGGTATATTAATATTAAATTTTATTTTATGCCATCTAACATTCCTTATATTTCATAGAAATAGCTTTTAACATATATGTAATTTTCAAGTGCTATCTGACAAAAAGTGAAGTTAAATAATACATTAATGTTTGAGTTTTCAGCTTGATAACATAGTTTTGAGATATGTTTAAATTCTTAAGTTATATGGACATGTGTATATCAGTGGGTAGATTTTGGAACATGATCTCAGTGCTTACATCATCAGAACATGGTGTCAGTTCCCCTGGAACAAGAGTAAAATGCAGTTGTAAACTATGAGTGCTAGAACTGAACTCATATAGGTCCTCTGTAAAGTAGTGCTCACTCTTTCTTAATTACTAACCCATTTTTTTAGATTCTGAAATTATAACTATTATTGTTGTTTTCTGGCTTCTGGATAAGCATGGTTACTGCTCTTTCAGAGAAAGAAGTTCAGTATTTTGCATTTACATTGGTGACTCACAATCATCTGTAATATCAACTCCAAATTCAACATTCTTTTTTTATCCTATGTGAGATTTTACATAAATATATCCTATGCATACAGAGACATAACACACACACATATACACACCAATAATTTAAAATATAGTTTGATTGATTTTAGAGTTTTTGTATTCTAATATAATTTAAATTTTACTTACAAATATGTTTGATCCTTTTTTATTGTTTTCTAGGCTAAACATGGACTAATATATACAGATGTACATACATATAGACAGAAAAAATTGTATAGGCACATTTGGATTTTGTTCAAAGCCATTTTGAAAATAATGACAGGAAAGAATTTTGTTCTTAAAAAATAGAAATGGACAGGCAAGTTAAGGCTAGATGTATAAAGGCATTTTTTTTTAATTTTTTTCCTGTGTTTTAGCAACTGAATATATTTTATTTGCAGAATTAATTCTTAACTTCTGAAGCAATAACTATAGCCTATTAACAAGCTTTTCTTAAAATAAAATGTACAATCTTCTGTATTTTTCTGCTACCAGGAATGAGTACATATCCTAGGTTTCCTAATCAGATAACCCAGCAAACAAATTGAATCCAAAGTCCATGAAGATCCTTTTAGGCTTTAGGCAAAGCAATGCTTCTACTCACATCAATTTCACAAGGGCAGTGACATTGTATTGACAGGTTGCTTGCAATGCCAAAGGAAGTGATATTAGCAGGACAAAGCTGCAACAATGCTTCCCAGGTGCATTGGCAGAACAGTATTCACAGAGCAAATCTGCATGATTTGTGGTTAGCTCCTAGACAGAGCCTCTGAAAGTTTTCTAATCTAAGTAATCTAATCTAAATGTATTAAATAACATTCTTACTACTGTTTAAATAAAACAAAAAACAATCAAACAAACAACAAAATCCTCTTCCTTACAAATGAGTTACTTTCTTCTTCTTTTAAATAGTCCTCAGATATTCAAAAATAACAGCAAAAATTACAAACCTTATATCAGTGGAGAGTTGTGGAGAATGGCCAAAGAAAATCACTGGAAATAAATTATGTAATGAAAGAGTAGTCAGGAATGAGGCTGATAGCAAAAGGTGATATAAAGACATAAAAAGATGTCATGACCCAGTTAGCTTCTGTGTCAGTGTTTCTATGGCTGTGAAGAGACACCATATCACAGCAATTCTTATAAAGAAAGTATTTAATTGGGTTGCTTACAGTTGCAAAGATTTATCTGTTATCTACAGGCAGGTGGTAGTATTTTGCAAGTGGAAGGATGGAACACACTGCCAGGATGACATGTGGAGTTTATTGGGAATGAGTGAGGAAGGGGAAGAGACAAAAGGAATGAAAGAGAGAGGAAAAGGAGATGGACAGAAGAGAGAGAGTGAAAGAGGTCCCTGCCACGTGTTGAGTCTTTCTAAAGGCATGGTGTGGTGTGCCCCTCTCAGAGTGCACTCTGTGGATGGGTGTGTGGCTGCAACACAGTGCGCAGCCACACCCATGAGGCAAACTAGGGTGATGTTTATACACTAACAATTCACACTTAGTTAATATATATACATATACAAAATCCCACAGGTTTTGCCTGCATATATAACTGTGTAAGGGTGTCAGATCTTGGAATTACAGATACTTGTTAGCTGCCATGTGGATGCTGGAAATCGAACTCAGGTCCTTCGGGAGAACAGTCAGTGCTCTTAACTGCTGAGCCATCTTCCTAAGTCTAATAAGAGGCCTCCTGGGTTTTGGCACCAATGTTTAGTGTGTATACATAACCCTAGCTTGCCTCCTGGTTATGGCCTTGTGTCATGTTGCAGCCACCAGCCCCCTCCCCCTCTTCGCAGAGAGTGCTTTGACAGGGGTACACTATTTCACACCTGGGGCGTGTCTACATGGTCACTCTTTAAAAAGACTCAACATGTGGCAGGGACCTCTCTTTCTCTCTTCTACCTCCTTCCTCTCTCTTCTCCTTTCTCTCTTCCCCTCCCCCACCAGTTACTCTAATAAACTCAACATGGCCTCCTGGCAGCAGCAGCATGTCAGCATGTTCCATCCTTCAACACGCAAAATGCTAACTGCAGGGAGAATGGTGATGCTGGCTAGATCAGAGGGCAACAGGAAGCTTGCTGAGGCAATGGGCACAATCTTGAGCATAGAAAACCTCAAAGCCTGCACCTACAGTGACATACTTCCTCCAACAAGGCCGTATCCACTCTAACAAAACTACACCTCCTAACTATTATACTTCCTATGGGAGCCAATTACATTCAAACTATTATATCTTCTAAAGGTGTCGAACAAAATTAAGAAGTGTATTTTATACATTACTGTGTGACACAAAACGGGAACATATTCTCTTCTTCCATAGTTGAAAAATCTCATATTATCTGTGACTATAGGACTACACTAGTTAAAAAATGTAGTATGAGTAGAATGAACACTCCAACTTAATAATATTAAATCAACTCATAACAACCTTTCATGATTGGGAAAACATAGACCTCAACGAAAAAATATATACAGTGGTAAATAAAAAGGGAAAAGTCTTTGTGAATTGATTCTTCTTGGTAGTGCATTTTATCTTTTGTAATGTTGTGACTCCTGAAAATAGATTTTCATGTTTTGGTGACCTCTGATCATACAATTATTTTCTTGTTACTTGTTATTGATAATTTTGTATTGTTATGGATCATAATGTAAATATTTTGGAGACAGAAGTTAGCCAAAGTGTTTGTGAGTCACCAGTCAAGAACCACTGCTCTATAAGACTGAGATGGGATCTGGCCAATCAGCCATCAGAAGACAAACAAGACAAACTCGGAAGTGTTAAGGCAAAGGAGGAGATATAAAAAGGAAAGTGATTAGTCTTTTGCAATATGAGGCTTCAAAACTGAAATATAAATTGATACTACATTAAGAGAAAATATAAATGGTTATTCATTAATAATAATACATAATAATATACCAGAGCATCATGGATAAACTTCTCCACAAAGGATATATGAAAAGAAAGAACCTACTGTTGAAGGCCAGAGCCATGAGATAAATCTTGAATATTCTCTGGAGTTCTTGAAGACAGAAAAAAAAATAATGTTTCATTGTTTACATCTGAACAATAAAAAAATTATTGATTTTTAGAATATGTCACACATTTTTCCCTATACAAGACTGAATTGAACTTGGAGAAGAAGTAGCAAAGCCACATTGAATAAAGAAGAAACATTCTTGGTAACAGAGAATAGATTCAGATTTGAATGTATGAGAAGCCAAGAGTGAACTCCAAGAGACTGTTTTATCAACAGTAAAATAAACATCCCAAATGGCCCCAGGTCATGTGAATCTGTAGACAGAGATGCTCTTTCATGGATCTGACATATATTAATGAGCTTCTCTATGTCTAAACAGAAATAATTAGGTAGCCTTCATAGACATATTTCTAAACTTCTCTACCACAATATGAGCAATGATATTTTCACAAGTAGGAGATACAGCTATATGTTTAGGTTATAGTTCTTGCCCTGATGCATACTAAGGCTGCCTTTAATTGGAAAAAGAAAAATAACTTTTCTGTCTGTGATCGTTAGTATCATAATAAGGATTTTCATATTCAGACAGTTTTGTCATTCCTCAAGAATAGCAATGCAGTCAGAGATAGTGTAGTGGTCACACAAAATACTGCCACAAATTAGCAATGTAATTTTTTTTTTGTCTGTTATACTATATTAGGATGAGAGCAAAAGTAGAAAATTGCTTAGTGGCAGATTTTCAAAATTATAGAAGGTAGCTCTTGTAATTTTGTGATAAGAAGCAAAATAAACAAGCAGGAGTGTTTCAATGGAGAAACAAGAATTAGAAAGCAAATATAACAATACCTCAAATATTTCAGCCAATTAGAAGAAGATTAAATTATCATGCAACATACCAAGTTATATGTTGCATGTAGTCATGTAAGTATATTATAGTAAATCTATAGAAGCATACACATGTAATTAAGAAGGTATAAAATTAAGAATGAAATTCTGTATACTATATCTTTCATATAATAATATTTGTGCACAAGTGGGATTGTGAAGAGAAGGAAAAAAGGACATGTAATATAATCAAATGGTAATATACTTTAGAAAGTTAAAATGTAGAATGTAAAACATGATTATTGTGACTTGAAAGTCATACATGGAAAATTCAATATCACAAACATAACAATTTACACTAAATTAAAATTTAAAAACTCTATCACAATCATACAGAGCATGGAATTCAGTTGAGACATGGCATTTAATGACTACTGTATAATGAAGTTTGTAAAAAACACTAGTTAAGTTTTAGTTGAGATGATAGAAATAAGAGGTAGACTAGACTAAAGTAATTTTAGCAAATGAATATGCCATATCAAGGAAGAGTCTTATGAAAGAAAAGGTCAGCCATAAATAAATTTGATTCATTTACCAGAAAATTATTTGAATGTGTAATATGCATTTTGTTATTTTACCCTACAAACAAAAGAAATGAATGAATAAACAAAAAGCAAGACTATATTTAAAAAATAAACAAAAGATAGATTAAATAAAATGGCAAAATTAGCACTGGAGATATATGTAGGTTAACCACATCAATTAAAATTTAACTGAATTGAAAAACCAAATATGAAAATGTTACTTTCCCTGCAGTGAGAGTTAATTTTGATAAACTTTAATAACTATATTTAATAATTTCCTGGTATATTTAAAGAAAGTTATACATTTTTGTAGAAAAATTATTGTTCTAATTGAAAATATAGACAGTAGTTCATCTATCAAAAGGGATAGTACCCATATACCAAGATTTCTTCCATACATGCTTATGTATAAAAAAAGATTAATTGAACATTTAACCATCATACTGCAAGACAATTAGCTTCTAGTTATGATAATGCAAAGCTAGCAAAATAACACACTATGTGATTATTCCAGGCAGATTTGGGGGGGAGGTATGTGGTTTTTTTTTGTTGTTGTTGTTTGTTTTTTGAACCATATCAGCCACTGCAACCATGGAAATTGAAGCATATAAAAATAAGGGATATAGAATCAAGTTTAACATTTCTCTTATATGAAAACAATACTATTACTATAACAGTGCCCAACTGGATATATTATATACATGTAAATGATTCTGAATATGATAATGATTTTTGGAGCAGTATTCCATAACATCATAAAGAAAGATAAAGTGCTGGCCAATAGTAAACATATGCTATGTAAGCAATGATGAATGGTCAGTGCCTCTTACAGTTAAAACAACATAGATCAAAGGCCAGTTGACTGTAGAACTGACTTAAAAGGCAGAAACAGATCTCATAGATTTTTATCATAGGAAGAATGGTGTTTCCATTCAGTGGTAAAGGACAGCTTACTTAGAAATAAAGCAATGCAAGGTATTCATTTGAAAGCTTGTAAAATGGGAATATCATTTAAACCATTTACAAAATCAGTTCCAAAATAATTGCAATAGAAAACAAAAATTAGTGATGTATACTTTGAGACATGAATGATAAAATACATAAATTTTAAAAACAAACATATTTGATCATGAAAACTAAAATCTACTTACAACAAGCCATACCTATATAAAGTCAACAAAAAGGTTTTTAATATATGCATAATAAACTTGAGAAATAAATGTGCAGTTTGTGGGTTTGGAGTAATGACTGCATTTAAGAGCAATTGCTCTCTTACAAGGGACATGAGATTGATTCCCTTCACATGCATGGCAGTTCTTAACCAACTATCACTACAGTTCCAGGAAATTTGACACCCTCTTCTGGCCCTTACATCTAGTGTACAGACACATATGGAGGTAAAAATATCCATCCCAGTTAAAGCAAATGCAATATATTTATATTGATAACATATAGTTTGCATGCAAACATAAAAGTAAATATTATGCTAAATTTTATGAATATTGAATCATAGAAAATAAATTGCAAATATAATAAAATATTTCAAAGACACAATATAGGGGAAATGGTAGTATCATATATAAGTGGTGAAAACCATAATTTTTGATTCTTTATGAAACAGTTTTTGTTACAGTCTTTAATAAATCTAATGCTTATTTCTCAATACACAGGCCATTGCTGACATCAATATTTGAGTACAGAATAATTATTTTTTAAGAAACATTATCTTAGTCATTTATACCTGCAAGATGTTGGCCTGTGTTTACCATATTTTAGGCTAAAAATATATACACTGCAGCTTGAGCCTTAAGTTAAATTAAATAGTAGTTGGTTACCACAAACCTTAGTGCCACTTAATGAACCTTTAGGCCCATTTTACCAAAATGATGGCCATTGTGGTTCATAAGTGTTTGCCACTGGGTAGAACTAGTAATTTCTTTCTTTCCTAAATATGTAACATGATGTTTTCTGTAAATTCTGTAGTCCATGGACTACAGTAAGAAATCTTTCAGGTTAGATTGAGCTCAGATCATCTGAGTTCTGTCTTATGTGTGAGGCCTTCAGCAAAAGGGGCTAATCCTCAACCTCTAAGAGTTGACCATAGGCTACATCAATTATCTCTATTGTTTTAAGTGTCATTGCACTGCTCTTATCAGCCATTCAAAAAGAAATATCTCAAGCTTTGTTATGGGATTTTGTTAATGTGTGATTCTTGTAAAAAAAAAAAAAACATTGTCAGTCCAAGTGCTATAATTTCCCTTAAGAAATAGATCTGATTATCATAACTGATAACTTTTATGACCATGAATAACATGTAAAACAAAACGTCAGATTCATATGAACAAACATTGTCCCATAGAACAATGAAGCCAAAGAGAAAAGACATTGTCAGTAAAGCTTGGTTGTGTTAATGAAAAGTAATATAAGTAATGGGAAATAAATCAACATGAATAGTGTCTACATGTTGCAAGTGAAAGTATTGTTACTTTAACAACTACATTTTATATTTTATATGCAGTGTGTATGCTATATATTTCATAAGAGAAAACCCATATTCATGTAGAAAATCATTTATAAATACTCTCAAATATATATGTGATCTCTGACACTGACAAATTTAGGAAAATATGTTATTTTGTTAAGAAAATAGAATTGTAAAGAAATGGAAATAACAATATAGAGTTGTGTTGAGAATAAAGAAGAATATTGCTAGGAACCCATAGTGGTAGTGGAGGATTCTATTTGGGAAAACATCTACTACTGAATAATTCCAAATGCTGATAATTCAAAGATTATTTTAGAGGCTGGCAATGAAGAATACAGATAATATTCTAGGCTGACAGTAAGCAATGTATACTATGATGTCACATTTTTGGTCTTTCTTTTTAAGAATAAATGTTTATTAATTTTATGTCTATAACTGTTTTGCCTTTACACATACATAGTTAACACATAAATACATGGTTCCTTGAGAAGTCATAAAGGACATGAGATTCTCTGCTGTGGGAGCTATGGATGGCTGTGAGTTACCATATAATAGTTGGGGATCAAATATGAGTCCTATGCAAGAAAAGCAAGTACTCAACCATGGAACCATTTATTCAGTCCAGGTTTTAATTTATTTCAATTACAGAATATAGTATAATGCCTATGCCATAGTTTTTTACATGCTTTCTGAAAAATACACACATATGATGATGATTCTCTAAACTGATGGGTTGGTTTAGTTCTTCTCTAACTATAAAGTTTTGGAATGTTACACACTGACTTCAAATAATCATCTTGGGCTATGTTTGTTTCCTCCAAAAGTGATTTATTGCCCCCTCTGAAACTGACCTAATATTTTTTCCATGTAAATTGTTTGATATGTTAATTTAGTAGGCCACAGGTTTTTACTTACCCATGAGCTAACCATGCCATAAAGATAGTAGCTGAAACTTATTGGGAGATTTCTCTGGCTTGCTATAATGTTCCTTGATTCTGTTTTTCCCAATCAACTTGGTAACAATACAATGTGTGAAGTATTTTTTTTTGTTGTTCTGGGACTATAAAACAATTAATGTAATTTTTCTGTAGTGAAAATTGTTATATGAATCTGTGTGCACAGCCCATGGTAACCCACTGGACTCAGAATAAACTATTACTCACTTTGAAGTAAAAGCAGTTATTACAAAGACACTGTTATGAAAGTCTGATTAGTTAAAATATGTAAATTACCTTGATGCTTCACAGATGGTGTATGTTGTCTTTACTATTTTGGTATGTGTAGTTCAATGTGCTGCAATTCAAGTTCATGCATGATCAACAAAAACTTGGCATATTCTGACATATTTAAAATTAATTGTATGATTCCTTAGGGTTAGAGTTGTAAATTATGAATACAATCTAAACGAAGACCTGATTAGCTTTACACTAAGAAGATGGAAGTATTTTGTATTACAAAGATATTTTCGGCTCTTTGCTGAGTCCCAGCGCACTCTGGAGCAGGGGCAGCTGAACTGTGCCCCTGGCCACACCCACAGCGCCTGCTGAGGGAATCTGCAGGGCTCCAGACTACGACCTTGAACTGAGCGAACTGAGCTAAACAACTGCAGAGGTCTCTGAGGGGCAGATTCGGACCCTGACCGGGGTGAGGAGGGATCGGCAGGCCTCAGCGCCTGTATCCTGGCCTGGGAGGGAGAGTTGAGCTCACATTGCTTTCGGTTCCGCTCCCTAGACCGGGTGCTCTTTGCGGAGTCCCAGCACACTCTGGAGTAAGGGCAGCTGAACTGTGCCACTGGCCACACCCACAGCGCCTGCTGAGGGAATCTGCAGGGCTCCAGACTACGACCTTGAACTGAGCGAACCAACAACTGCAGGGGTCTCTGAAAGACAGAATCAAACCCTGACCAGAGAGGTGACAGGTGACACACAAACCCAAGTCCCACAACTGACCAGGACTCATCTAATCGTGAACCACTGAAGCTATGGGCAAACGTCAGTGCAAGAAATTACATAATAATACAAAGGACAACATGGTAACTCCAGAAGGGAGTGGTGATCTTACAAATACAAGACCTGAACTTAGCAATGAAGAGAAAACAGAAGGAAGCAACACCGAAAATTCCTTTTTGATGATCATCGAAGCTCTAAAAGAAGATATGAAAAAAAGTCTTAAAGAAATAGAAGAAAATACAAACAAAAAAAATTGGAAGAGATGAACAAAGCTATGAAAGAAACATGCCAGGAACTAAAAGCTGAAATAGAAGCAATAAAAAAGGCACAAAATGAGACAAAGATGGAAAGAGAAAACCTGAAGGAAAAAGCTGGAACCACAAATACAAGCATAACAAACAGAGCTCAAGAGATGGAAGATAGAATCTCTGAAGTGGAAGACTCAGTAGCTCAAATAGATATATCAGTCAAAGAAAATAATAAAACTAAAAAAGCCATAACTCAAAATGTTCAGGAAATCTGGGACACCATGAAAAGACCTAATTTGAGAATAATAGGAATAGAAGAAGGAGAAGAATACCAGCTCAAAGGCACAGATAATGTT
>PVIH01028857.1:0-14539 GCA_004025045.1 Sigmodon hispidus | reverse complement strand
TAAAATTCACAGGCAAATGGATGGATTTGGAGAATATCCTCCTGAGCGAAGTATCACAAACTCAGAGAGATAAGCAGGGGATGTACTCACTCACTAGTGGTCTCTAAACAAACAAACAAGAAAAAAAGCCAAACATGCCCAAGCGGCAAACCACAACCATGGAACAGCTTGGGATCAGAAACACCCTGGACTGACCCTTCAAACCCCAGTCCAACTATAGGAACACCTGACTCACTCTTGAGGGAGGGGGGACAGAACTGGATTTGGCCAGGAGTGGAGACTGATCCAAGCATTATTGGGTCAGTGGGACCATAGGACTGTCTACTCCCTGCCCGGGGAGGGGATGGGGAGTTGTGGGGAAGAAAAATGACCAGAAGTGGTGGGAGGGGGAAGAGACCTTGAATAAGGATATACAGGGATGGAAAAAAAAATTCAGAGGGAAAGCTGAACACAAAGAAAATATATGTGTAGCAATCTTATTTGTATTTCCACTCTTGATAAGCCATGCTTATGATTCTTATCCTCTGTATAGTTATTGTTAACTCTTCCACATTTTAATTTTTTTACTGTTTTTTTTTGATAAATACAAAATAAAGAAGGAAGAAAAAAATAAAAAAATAAAAAAATAAACTGGTTACAGATGTTTATAAACTACTATGCTGGTTCTGGGAACCAAATCCTGTCTTCATCAAGAGCAGTTAAGTTCTTAAACACTGGGCTCACTCTCAGTCCTAGTCTCAAATAAAGAGCTAATGAAAAGAGTCATGTGTTTTCTTTGAAAAAATAAGAAAATCTATTATTAATCAATAGAAATTAACTTTATAATCCTTAAATTAATAGAATCATTTATTGTAGTGGGATTATGTTCTGTTACATTGTCCTGCCTTCTGGATTAATAAAAAACACTGATTGGCCAAAGACAGACTGGAAGTGTGTGTGGGGCTACTAGACTAATAAAATTTTGAGAACAGGAAGAGCAGAGAAACACCAGCAGAGAAACCAGCAGATACAGAGGAAAAAAGACAACCATACTGCTCTGAGAAAAGAGCCCTGGTCACGAAACCCCCAAAGAGACCACCAGAGACATAAACTCTCTGAAATGCAAAAGCAAGGTCTATTGAAAAGTAATACAAGCCTTGACAGGGACTTTGTCCAGTGTACTATTGCAAACAGAGGCCAGAGGAGGTCCCCACCTCTCTTCAAGCTCAGTTTTTTAAAGGCAAAAACCCACAAAGTTACACATAAATTAGGGGGTCTCAGTATAGATACCATTCTGATTAGCTCATTTTTAGGGACTTTCCAGAATTTCTCTGTTATCTTAGTTGGATGTTTGTCAAACCTTTTTACATTGGCTATCTCCTGTGCTGGGACATTCTGTGGTTAATCTGTTGCTGTCAGATGGCCCTAGGACATTTCCTGTGCTAGGAAGTTCTTAATTTGTACTTGTGAGTCCCTGGAACCTATGTCAGCAAAACTCAGGCTCATTTCAAGCTGGAGTTAGAGACTTGCTTAAAATAGAGGTGCCTCCCTGTTCTTCAGCATCAAACCAGGTGGCTAAACAGATTAATGAAACTAGACTGAGTTAAGATGAAAGAGCTAGCTAGCAATATGTCTGAGCCATAGGTCAATCAGCATAAAATGAATATAAGCTTCTGTGTGTTTCTTTGGGACTTTAGGACTGTTGGTCCAGATCTTGCTGCTCATCTGGGCCAGAAACTTTGTATTACAATTCATTGCCACATTCTCTCCATACATGAGTAGATGAATGATTGATATATTATAAATATCTCAAAATTATCTCTGAGGATGTTCATATAACTCTAAAATTATTATCTATACAAGTCTACCCTCAAAACTATAACTTAGCCTTATAAAATTTTAAAGAAAAATAATGATTTAGTCTTTGAGAATTTGTACATGTGTCTTAATTAGAGTTTTATTGCTGTGAAGAGATGGCATGACCATAGCAACTCTTATAAGGAAAACATTTAATTGGGGCTGGATTATAGTTTCAGAGGTCCAGTCCATTGTAATCATGGCAGATATGGTACTGGAGAAGGAGCTGACAGTTCTAATCTTGATCTGAAGTCAACAGGAAGTAAACTATGTCATACACTGGACATAGCTTGCGCACATGAGATGTCAAAGCCCACCCCCACACTGACATACTTCTTCCACAAGGCCACACCTAACACCTCTTCTAGTGTTTTAATCCAAGTACTGGCACTAAATTTTTGCTTAAATATGCAAATATAGTCTACTTTTAGTCAGTAATTTATTTCAGAAGTAACTTTTTTAGATTTAATAGTCCACGTACAAAATTCAGATTTGTAGTCATTCAATGAATATTTGACTAGTATATTAAAGTTAACTAGACTGTTCAAACTTTTAACCTACCAAGGGATTAAATTTCCTAGACTTGTTTGTGGAAATCCTCTTATAGACATACCTAGTCCTTTATTAAATGTCAGTTCCTTGTATCAGTGAGTGTTTTACTATAAACCCATTAGTAAATACTAATCTTTTAATCAGTTGCTAGTGATTATTACCAGCTACATCTGGTACCCAGTGTGGCCTACCAGCCTGGTCCAGCTAGCTCAGTAGGTAGAGCATGAGACTTTTAATCTCAGGGTCATGGGTTTGTGCCATATTGGGTGTCAAATGTAATTGGTAATAATCACTAGCAACTGATTAAAAGGTTAATATTTACTAATGGGATTACAGGAAAATACTCACTGATATAAGGGATTGAACAGTGGCATGATTCCTGGAAAGCTGAACTGGTCCACTCAGCAGAAGCAGGTCCAGAGGACAATGCTAACATGAGCAGTCAACAACACACTGTAAATCTCAAAAATGGCCTTTATATGTGATTCTCCCTTTCTGCTTCCATTCCCAAACTTTTATCTCTATGTCTGCAAATCAAAATCACCCTAGCATCTGTTGGAGTTGCAATATCTGTATTGTTAGCTCTGGTTACTCTCAGTAGAAAATAGTATGGAGTGATAAAAGAGCCCATTCAAGCAGTTTGTTACCTTTTAGAATCCTTAATTTTACTCTGATGCTCAATATTTTGAAAGGTTATTCTCTAAACTTTGTCTAGTAGTTTAGGTATCTCAGGTAAAAGAGGAAATCTTTTAAAGTTACTCTGTCTTCTAAATTAGAATTCTCAGTTTTTGATTCATTGCTACTATGTTGCTGGCTAACAACATGTATAAGTAAATTTGTGGTTATTATGGATAAAGGTCTGAAACATGGACTTCATTCAGTTTTGTTCTTAACTCCATTCCTATTGCTGAGACAAAGGTGTAAGGTCTGTTGGTTCTTACTGGGGACTGACTAAATTTTGCAAATCCTCCTTTTTCTATTAGGCACTGTCCTAAAAGTAAAGTATAGACTCCAATTGGTATATTTCAACTTTATGTTCCCCTCACAAAATGAAAAAATTATTGGCATGCCACTATGTACACTTCCTGATATAGATTGCATGTTTTTATAAGGTCCTATTACTTGAATATTTTGGGATTTAAAAAATGAAAACTTTAGTTGTGACCCAAGTGTTGATGTAAAGAAATTGTAGAAAGTTTGGAACAGAATTTTAAAACTTCTCAAATCTTCAATTACTATGTAAATGAACACTAGACAAAGAGCTATTTAATTTTTAAATTATGATTATCCACACCATATGTCCATATTTCAATGGCTCAAGTTTCAAATCTTTTCAAAGCAGTTCTATGTTCATTTGTTAAAATGTGTCTTCTCTCGGTGGCAGTATTTGATCCTTGTCATTCTTCTGGGTTGAGGGTCAGCACATGAGACAACAGCCATTTTGGAACACCTGATTTCACTAAAGACTGACACTGTGTGAAATAATGCTAATGATATGCTGTATTATAAAGATCTGAACCATCTTTTGGGATTTATTCTTAGTGTGAATGACATAGCTCACAAAGATGAACAGTGAATTTGAATTATTATCAAGATAAGCCTCAGAGAGAACACACCTCCAGAAATTTTGTAGGCACTCTTTTCATAATTTGTAAACCCATGCACTCAATTGACTTCTTTAAAAGATTTTCATTTTCAGTATTTTGTCTAAGCTACCTCTTATCTGTCAAAATACAGAGCCTTTCTCTAAAGCATTCTCTTACTTATTCTAATATTCAAAACAGACTAAAATGTGTTCCCTGGTGTTTCTAAATTTTGAGTCTTTTATTTCACAAAAAGTGCTATAAAGACAAGTCATTCTATAAGTAAAATACCTGTCTTTTCAAACAGTGGAATATTTAAACACTCAGAAATGAGGTGCTTCTGTACCTGATGTAATGATATCATTAAACAGAATGAAACTGTGAAATGAGTTTTACAATTCTGTGCATGTCTGTCAGATGATTTTATAAACTGGTGGTCCAGGAACTTATTTTAGAAGACTAAAGTTTCAGACTATTGTAAAGTGATAATAAAATAAATTTTATATGTTTCAAATAAGAACCATTTTAAGGTCAGGTATTTCTAAAGAAGTATTTGCATCCCTATTTTCCTCAGTAGTCTGGTTAGTCTTGTATAAAGATGGTTTTGAGATGTTTATACATGAGAGTTTCTTTACTTTTATACATGAGCACTATGTTTACATCATTTGCATCTCTCCCTAGTCCCCTTCCTGGACTCCTCTCACTTCTCCTCTTCTCTCATTTATGATTTCTTCTATAATTATTATTTTACACACCTACCAACCCCCTGACACACATATGCATGCATACACAGACATACACATAACACAATGAGTTCATTTAGTGCTGTTGGTAGGTATTTATATATAAATAAATATATAAATCATCATGTACTCAATTAATTCAAATACATACATACATATATATATGTAGAGCTGATCATTTGGGATTGGATAATCTATCAGGGAGATTTATCCCTGGAGAAGTTTGGTTCCCCTTTCTCAGCAACCACAATTTCCTATAGCTCATCATTTATGGGTCAGGCTTATAAAATTTCTCATCTTCATTGGCATAGGTATCATATATTTAGTTATTATTTTCTATCCTTTATTATTTACCTTTGAGTTTTTGCATTACATTATCAACATGAATTGCACCCAAAACTATTTGAATATAAAGTTGCTCTGATGCAGCTGTGATGGGGATACAGGATGAGAATAGAGAAAAACATTTGAAAAAAACTACCTTGGCCAGAAAGACCATAGACCTGGGAGAAGAACCTACTGATGCCATTTTCCTAAACCAATATAGTTTCTCACTCTCTTCTAATTACTAATCTTTATTTTCACAGGTAAGTGTAGTTCTTATCTTTTATCTAGAAAGGTTCTTTTTTTGCCACAAATGGAGACAATTCAAAATCCATATCTGTTCAAATAGCAGAGAATGAGTGAGCATGGGGTACCCAATGACAATAGATGTGTTGATAATGCAATTGATACACACAACTCTTAGCAAAAATCATGAAAGAAATGCCAGAAATACAGTAGGATCCAGAAGCTCAAGGTATTTGCTCTAGATAGTGTTACTTAGACATGACAGAAAATCATGCATCCATAAAATCTCAATGTATAGTTGTCAGAAGACCAATATAATGATGAGATCAGTTATTATGCCAACATGGATAGGGGAATTTCATGTATACTTCCCATAGACAAAAAAGTCAATGATTGCTAAGAATGAGAATTATTCTCCTCCAAATGAAGAGGCTCCTATATAAGTTGTCCTATCCTAAAAGAACAACCTAACATGTATACATATACTCAACATTCAATGTACTCAATATGTTACTTATACATATGTGCATTTATACAAATATACATTTAATAATAATAATTAAAGAACAGATTATGAATTTGAAAGGGAGGAAAAACATGAGAGAGTTTGCAGAAAAGGAAAGGCCAGAAAAGAAGTAATTGCAATGTTCATGTATGAAATTTTCAGTGAAAATAAATAAAAGACATTTAAAGTCAACAAAATCTTGATATGTTTTCCAGGGCTCACATTTATGAAACAGCCTTTCTGCTTTTTAATATCCAAAATGTTCCCCAAACACCCTTATTATAGATTTTCTTTGAGAATACCAATGTTTTCAACTTCTAAAAACATGTATGAATTCAAATACATACATACATGCATTTATTAGGAACCAACCAACATCTATAGGAGAGACTGTTGCAAGAAAGTTAGAGACAGAAATAAGAGGATGGGGCAACAAGGAACAATAACTAAGACCAGAAACCAAAACAAAGCAGGAAGGCAATGTTGGCCTCCTTTGCCATTGCCTCGCCCCATTTCTCCTAACAGATCCTTGTTATAGCAATGGCTACTTCCCCCTGCCATCAAAATAAAAGGCCACAACCTTGTGTTCCACTAACTTGGTGAAATTAGAGTTCCAGAAAAATAAGCAAGATTAAGAGTATTATGACAAAGGACTATATTTAGAGATATTAAGAATGCTTTGAACCCAAAAATTTTATGAGGAGAATTCTTTCTGCAATTTCTGGTGCTGGAATGAGTCTCAAGACATGTCTTCCTATCTTACATTGGGTGAGCTCCATCTAGCTTCCAAAGGTTTTCACAGATACTTCATTAAATTCTTATGACAAGTATGGAAGTTAAAAGCTATAGAGCAGGAAATGAAAAATGAGCTGAGGGTTCAGTTGAATAGCAGGAGTGAAATGCCTAACTGTGGACGGGCAGAAGGAACTGTTGTCAAATCTTCAATGAGTGAGAGAGAGAGAGAGAGAGAGAGAGAGAGAGAGAGAGAGAGAGAGAGAGAACAACTCTTCTTATGCATATCTGGAGCAATTGGATTTTTAAGGTGTATAAGAACAGAGAGACCATGATAAAAAAAAAAAAAAAAAGATAGAAAGAACAGATAGAAAAGGAAATGGAACAGAAAAGGAAGAAAAAAAAGGAGGAGGGATGGGAAAAGAAAAGAAAAAATGGAGGTTTAGGTATGTTTATTGACTTTTCTTCAGAGATGCCCATTGAGTATGTGACAGTTTCTAGCCTCTTTTTCAATGTCATCAAATCTTGCCATAGAAAATGTGATATTAGTTTATGATGATTTCCAATCACCATATCCTTTGTAAATAGAAAATTTTAAAGATCTTTAAAAACATTACCTTCAGGAAGAGATGGGATAAGCCCTGGGGATGTGCTCACTTCCACATTCCTTCATCATGCAAAGGTTAACTACAGAACAAAAGCTGTCTTCCTTGACAGCTTAATGGAGCTGGAATAAGTAGCATTTTGCCCTTGCTACAAATTGCAGGTATTTTAGGTGTCTTGTCTTTTTAAATGATGAAAACAAAGTTTTAGAAGAAAACAAGGTTTTAGGAAAGTTAGAACTCCCTTTGTCCTCAGAAGCCCTATATCCGGTTGGGCTCTACATTTAGCAAGTCAGTTCTAGAAGGAACAGATATTTGGCAGATGCTCTGACCTGACCATTTATCAAGTCTCTCACCTAGAAAGAGCCCTTACCAAGCTGTTTGCAGCTGCTATTTGGACAGCTATTGTGAATGATTCATTTCAAGAACATTTCAGGTTGTTCTTTTTAAATGAAGGTGGAAGATTAACAAGTACAATGTGCTGCTGCCGCTGCTGCTTCTCTCTCTCTCTCTCTCTCTCTCTCTCTCTCTCTCTCTCTCTCTCTCTCTCTCTCTCCCCGTGTGTGTGTGTGTGTGTGTGTGTGTGTGTGTGTGTGTGTGTGTGTGTGTGTACAGGTGTTCATGACACAGTGTGTGTGGAAGCCATGGGACAAAATAAAGAGTTATTTCTTAGGTGCCAACCTTGGTGGGCTTTTTCTAAGATAGTCTCTTGCCGCTTTGGAGTATAACAAGTAAAATAGCTTGGCTGACCAGAGAGCCCCCAAACTCTACCTGTCTCTGCTCCTCATTGCTGGGATTAGAAGGGTGAATCACCACACATGGCTTTTCTTTCTTCCTTCCTTCCTCCCTTTCTTTCTTTCTTTCTTTTTCTCTCCCTCCCTCCCTTCCTCCTTTCCTTCCTTCCTTCCTTTGTTAACATGAGTTGTAAGAATTGTACTGAAGTCCTCACACTTGATCTGCAAGGACTTTCACAAATGATCTACCTACTCAGCCATGGTTTTGTTTCAGGGATGGTAGAAAGAAGCTTTTCAGTTATCTCTTGCATATGTATGTGTAACTACCCACCCACACACAACACACACACACACACACACACACACACACAAATCTGTGTAAGTGGTTCTTACAATCTCTCTGCCCTCTGTTCTTCTGAACAAATAGCTCAAGTGGAGACAAGGCCAGGCTTGTGAAGTGAATGCTGTATGTGCTGAAGGAGTGAATAGACTGACCTGACTAAGGTAGAGCAGTCGCGCAGTTCCTAAGAGCATTTGCTTCTCTTTAAGGGGCAGAAGTTCAGTTCCTTGTACTCACTTTAATGGTTTACAACTATGTCCCCATGGCATCTCCAGGTTCAGGGGATCTCATGCATTCTTTTGTTTTCTACCAGCACCCTCATTAATATGTACATATTTACCAAGAGACAGAGAGAGAGAGAGAGAGAAAGAGAGAGAGAGAGAGAGAGAGAGAATGATTAAAATATGACTAGAAGATAAGATTTCCATCTTCTTTGAATGGAAATTTTCCTCAACTGAATGCAGCTTGAATGAATAAAGCACGAACCACAGGAATAGATAGAGTAAGCTTTGTGTCTCTGAGGTTCAAAAAGAAAGATTCAGGTCCCAAATTCTTCCCCAGTGTGCATGTGAAGAAGCATAATGCCCCTGACACACACACACATATACACACAAACACAAACACAAACACACACACACAGCATTGTTCAGCCATGGAAGGAAAAGAAACAGCTTTGGAGAATTACAGGTACAGACCATAAGACCTTGATCACACATTTCTTTCTATACTGTACACTAACAGGCAGGTACTTGATTTGTTTTCTTGAGAACCATGGTAGGGGCTGGTGAGATGGCTGGCTTGGAAGTTAAGAGCATTGTTCTTCCAGGGGTCCTGAGTTCAATTTCTAGCAAATACATGGCAGTTCACAACAATCTGTATTAGAATCTGATGTGCACCAAAAGAGTACTCATATACATAAATACATAAATAAATCTTGTAAAAAGAGAACTGTTGCAAGGTGATGATGTTGATGCAAAATAGAGATGTAATCTTATTACCTTAATAAAAAATCATGTTTTTTTCTTTCTTAAAAAAAACCTAATTATTTTATTCTTTGGAATATTTTTGTTCTAAGAGTTCAGATTTGATACATTTTCTGCAAAATAATAGAGGGACTCATATTGACTGATGAACTAATGTAATAGTCCACATTAAGAATTCCAGCCAAAAGATTTTAGAAATGAGCATGACTTTATAAACTTGCTAGTCTATTGAGCTTAACTTACTGTGTCCTTGTCATTAGCTGAAATAATGTCACCATGAAGGAAGGTTAATAAGACAAAGTAGAGAAAGAACAATGCTATTTCTTGCCCAAGTTACAAATTAAATAGATTTTAATCCTGATGAAAAGCTGCCTTTGTTTTTATTTTACAGGGGAAAGGCAGTACTGGGAAGTTTCATTTCTTTTTAAAAAATTTTAGAGTATTTGAAGTGCTTTTAGTTGTAGGAAATACAGACACACTATAACAGAATACTTTGCCTCTACAGTGCCAAAATTCACTGTATTTTATTCATCTATTTAATTTATTTATTTTTACCTGAAGTAGAAATAGTAAGACATGCTAATTTTATAATATATTTTTATATAAAAACCTCATAAAATTGATTTGGTCAACCAATCATTAAACATTTGAACTTGGGGTATATAACAAGCAAAACCAGAAAACTTTTGTTCATAAATTATGTGCATACCATCTTCCATTCTCAATTTGTGCAATTAGTGTCATTGCTGTATTTTTCTAATTGTTTTAGTTTTGTTTCTATTTCCGTCATACAAAACACTGACAAAGCAATTTAGGGAAGAGATAATTGATTTTATCTCTTAATTTCAGGTTATGGTCTACCATAACAGGAAAGTCATGGTGGCAAGACGTAAAGTAGCTAGTCACATCACATCCGCAATCAGGAACATAGAAAAATGTACATGTAGTTACTGCTCAGTTCACTTTCTCTACTTTTACGCAATTCAGAATCAAACTCGGGGAATGGTGTCATCCAGCTTTGGGCTGGATCTTTCCACATTAATTAACATAATCAAAACCATCTCCCATAAACAAGGTCATAGGCCAACCTGGGCAGGACATTCCCACACTGAAAGTCTAGATGGTATCCAGCTGGCAACAAAGCTAAACATAGCAATAATCAATCAACCTATGTTATCTCTGTGAAGTGACATACCCACCTGGAATGTATTTCTGGTTATCTTAGTAAGAGTGCCATGATTTTATTCACCTTGAAAAGTCAGCCTTAGGTTGTCAACAGAGGCATCACTGTATCCTCAGGCCTGAACTAGCCAACATTTCTGTTTTCCTTCCTTGTCTTAAAAATTTTCTAAAGAGGCTGATTCAGTTAAGCCCAGCATAATCAAGTCCATAAATTTAATTTAAAGATTTGGTGAAAAGGTTATATTTCTTCAAAGAGAAAAAAATGCCATTGGCTCTTAATTGTGGGTGATAGTGGGGCTGTGAATGGAAATGTCAGGGATCCGCCTAATTCCAAAGAATGTACCAGGGAGAAAAATCTATCCAGGTTCTTCACATTCCCTGAGAACATCAGGGTGTGGGGTATCTGTGTGCCTGTGGTATGTGTGCTGTGGGTGTGATTATCTGTCTGTGGTATATGTGTGTATATGTGAGGTATGCACATGTGTATATATATGTGTGGGTGGTGTGTCATGTCTGTGTGGTGTGTGTGCATGTGTGTGCATATGTATACACATATATGTCTCCGGTCTGTGAGTCTGTGCCTTTGTGTGAGTGTGTTGAGATTTCCTCTTACAGCTTAACCTAGTCTTAGCTATAGTTTGATGTCATTGTTATTATTGTTACTTGTTACAAAAGTTAGTTTCAGTACTATGGGGAACAAATACATGATTTTTAGAATAAAAGACAAAATTAAAACACAATAATACCTTTACAAAAGCTCTACAGTTCCAAGACAAAACAGCAATGCATGGAGTGCTGACTATAGCTATGGGTGCTAAAAGCCTAACTCAAGAGTGATGTGGCTTTTACAAGTTACTTTTTAAAAAATATAATAGATTTTTTAAAGTTTTACCCTTAATTCTTCAATTAATATTAATTGGTCTTGATGCCAAATAGACACAACTGAAAATCTTATTTGGTTGAAAATCTATAATTAATCTTGCAGATTATACGTGATATGGAATATTTAAGGAGTTCAGTTATTGACATAATACAGCAAAGTAACTTAGAGAAAAACTTCAGTTGCCACAAAGTAATTTTAATTCAATAGTCATAACTTTCAAATATATGATTAATCCCCCTGTTTTGTAACACTATCAGATTTTGGGGGGAGTTTAGATTGTCTCCAATGTACAGCTTCTACTCCTTCCTTGCTTGAAAGAGCACAAAGAAATTACTTCTTCAATTACCATTGGCTGCATCTTATTATAAATACTAATTAGCCAATAACCACTTCTGTCCTTCTGAAATGTTCATACTTGCTCATTAAGGGTGGTAAGTAAACCTAGTTATGCACATTTCAGTCTCCCCTCAAGTCAGAGAAAAACTCAGAATTACTCATTTTGAAAGTATGTCCAAGACAGAAAGCTGGCTTCTCTTTGATTTTGCAGTCTCATTAAAAACATCACTACATTTAAACATGATAAATCATTCATATTCATGTTAAAAGCTAAACATCATAGAACATCTTTAAAGCAAAATATAATTTGAATGGCATCTCAGGAGGACAGAGTCTGTGGTTTGCTATTTTGATTTAAATTTTTATATTGGCTATCTTACCAAACTGGCACCAGTAGCCACACACTTTCCTATGCACTTATTTACTTATTACTTAAGATTGCTGTGCATATCAATTATCTTTAATGTTTTTCAATAGTAAGAAATAGTACTTGGCATATCCTGCTAGTCATCCTGCTTACGCTTCCTATTTCTCTAACTTAAACTTACATAGCTAGAATTAGGGTGTTGGGAAAGCAGTAAGCCACAGAAACAGTGTTCCCAGTTCAAACTTTCTGTTAAAAGATATGCAAACATCATTTTGTATACTGCAAACACATTTTAGAAGAACATAGCATTTGACTCTCTAATTTCTCTTATTCACATTACATGCTAAAATTAATTCCAGCCACATGGTTGAGTCACAACCTGAAAAAGATGATAAATATAGTCAATCTTGTGGGAAAATAATGAAATACATGTGTGACTAAGGACAAACATGTGGAAAATCAGGATAACTATCAAAAATTAGAATGAAAATTTTAATGTAAATTTATAAATGCCAATAAAATCATATAATTTTATAAAAATGCTTGTAATTTGAATATCAAATGACCTAAAATTTTAATTAAAATTTTGTCTCCCAAACATGTAAATCATAAAAACTAAACTATTGAAGAAAGTGTCAAGAGTATATGTAAATAAACAAAAGCTAGAGGAAACTAAGTACATACTAATACTAGTATACTAATATATATACACTATATATAATATTTATTAATACATACTAATACTAATTATAGGGAAACATATATAGTTATTGATAATTTAAAAATGAAACTATAAGCAGAGTTCTCTTTGTAAGCTTTGTGGTTGTAATTGGGACTTAAGAAGATTTGAAATTTGCAAAAGTCACTATACATAAATAGATTTATGTATCAAAAATTTTTCAAAGAATAGAAATTTATTCAGCAAAGTATTTTAATATAATAATACAACTTAAAGTCCAAACTCTAACCTAGTAAGTATGAACATTGAAGGATAAAGTCACAAAAAAAATCATACTATTTTTATTTACCTAAATTATATATACCTATAAGTGTATTTTATGGTATAAAAAATGCACATAGGGACATATATAACTGAATGACTTTATCCCACATAGGCTGGCAATGCTTCCCCACAAGAGTCATAAACTGTCTAACAAAAACCACTAGTACCAGGCATGAGAAACCCTCTTTCAAGTTGTTGGTCAAAGAAATCTAAGACACTCCCAGTCAATATATGCCATTGTCATTGTTGTCTCCCAGAGGCTGAAGATATGTCTGTATTGCTGAAGATCTAATGTACTTGGGACACAGGACGCAGAGGATTCGAGCTGGATCTGGCACGAAAACTTCCTTCCTGACATCTCACTTTTATAGTACTAGAAGGTGCTATATAAGCTGCCTAGGAAGGGAAGAAGCCATTATCTCTACCCAGCTATGACACTTATGAACTACAAGAATGGCCAGCATGACACGGTATCTCTAAAGGGTACAATAGGGGTAGGGTAGTCATACATTGTTGCAACCAATAGCAGTCTAATTAGACTCAAGGGCCACTCAATAGGAGGGAAATCATGCCTTCTACTGGAAACCTTGCCAAATATCCACAGCTAGTGAGATTATGAATTTTAAAGGAGATCTGTTACCATTTTACTAAACAGCAGAAATCATAACTGTATTCGAAATACTTATCTCTATAGCCACAGATGAGTGAAGCTCTCACTCCCCTCCAAAGTTTTCTGTTTGTAGCAGACAGAGACCATTACAGGAAATCACAATGGTTCAAACACACTGATCATGGAATAGCCAGTAATCAATGGATCCTTCTACAACGCAACTTCTGTAGCTAAGGCTCAGTGAACATCACAGGAGCAGAAAAACTGTAAAAATTCGAGGACCAAGAAGTCTGCTTTGAGATTGTTCCCTAGAAACCACAGGAAAACTACACACTGATATCTCAACAACATAGCTGTCTAACCAAGACCTTAACAATGGCAATATCAATAGACATGCTAACATAGGGAAATCTCACAGGGCACTATCTCTAGACAAATTCTTACAAGTAACTAATGACCTTGGAAAAGAGAAAATTAAATCTTCTCCAGGGATAATCTCTCTAATTGGTTATCCAATACCAAGTAGCCATCCCTGAAATCATATATACAGAAGCAACACTAAATGGACTCAGAAGTTACATTTATCAATAGCAATAAAAGAAAGAATACCATGAATTTGAGAGGTAGAAGAATGGAAGCCACATGGAAGGGTTTGGAAGGAGGAAACAGAAGGGAGAAATGGTGTTGCTGCACTTGATATTTTTTAAAGTTTAAAAAGATGTTTATATGGCCCAACAAGACAAAAATGTTTACCTTTTCCCTAGATAAGAGATAAACTCGGAGCAGGGGCAGCTGAACTCTGCACCTGGCCACACCCGCAGCCCCTGCTGCTCAGGGAATCTACTAAGAGCCCTACTGCGACCCTGAACTGAGTGAACTGAGCAAACCAACTGCAGGGGTCTATGAGGGGCGGATTCGAACCCTGACCAGAGGTGAGGAGGGCTCGGCGGGCCTCAGCGCCTGTATCCTGGCCTGGGA
>PVIH01028856.1:0-14544 GCA_004025045.1 Sigmodon hispidus | reverse complement strand
CACACACACACACACACACACACACACACACACACACACACACACACACATGGCCACCCCCCCACACACCCCTCCTGTGTGAGCTCTGTTGTATGGTGTGGCTTGCCCCTTGGCTCTAGCCTGGTTACCATGCTTTTAAACCATGACACTGGTGTCATGACTCTGACAGACCCTTCTGGTGGCTCCTTCTGCCCACCTGAGGCGCACCAAGACCCTGTACCAGCCTAAGTACAGAAGCTCACTTTCCAAATAATTGGTCACTGAGCACCTCACCCATTATCGGCCATGACTGGTAAGTACTCCTTCTTCCTGCGAGTAAAAATGCTTCCTTGGATCCATGGGAGTGACCATTGAGCATCCAGCATCCCTCTGGTATTCTTGGAGGTGGAGGAACTCCCCCAGTCGTGGTCTTCAAAGCTACAGTTGACACTTGTCACCAACACCCACCTCTGGCTGCTTGCTATGAGTGAGACTTAATTTTTGGAGCATGGTCTTTGTCCTCTGGCTTTGTTTACAAACCCTGGTAGCAAGCAATGACATCTTGCTCAGGCCTTTAGCCCTTGGCCACTGCTCATTGCCTGACTATTCGATAGACGTTTGCATTCAATAGACTGTTTGCACCCACTTAATCCAATCCTCCTTGGATCCTTGGGCCTCAGCACTGGAAGTGCTAGGGTCACATAGATGTGGCTGTTTGAAAACTCATAACAAACTGATTGTATGTGGAATACATTTGCTGAAAATGTTCTCTCCAGCCCATATCCAGTTGTCTTGAGTTCAATAAGATACTTTCAGGACATTCTGGACCAAGAGCTTTGGGGCTGTGGGGACCTGGTGTGGCCTCAGCTGTGTGGTTCACCCTGTGACCAGCTCAGATGTTTCTTTTCCCTGTACAGAGGTCAGGAGTAAGGATGAAGTGGTCAGGGAGTCCAGCCTGCCACACAATAGGCTCTGGAAGGCATGAGTTCCTAAGAGAGACCATCTGGGTGATTTAGACTCTTCTTTTCCAAGGACTCAGGGCTGAACTCAGCCTCTGGCATACTCTAACCTTTCCAGAACTTTCCCAGCTGTGACCTCTGGCCTGAGCCATGATGCCTTCCTCTATTAGTATATTGGCTTTAATGTCACCAAGGGGAAGTTCCTCCCTCTCTTGCCCATTACAGGCCAGGATGCTTTATCCAGATCCTTAAGGCCAGATATATTTCAGAATTCAATGTTTTCTGTATTTGTTTTTTTTATATATTTATCTTTTTTATTTTTAGACCCTGAAAACCCAGAGGATAAACAACTCCTAATGATCTATTTTCCTAGAGTTTGACCTAGACATTAGGGTCAAACTTAAGTGTCTAGAGAGGGGACTCTAACACCACAGGCAGAAGAAGTCTTAATGCTAGCCTTTAAGTGTACCATAAGTGAGATGAAAAAGCCCATAAACAGAAATACCAAATGCTGTCCAAGGCCGTACAACCAGCTTTGGTGACTGCCCAGGCTCCTTTGCCTCTTCAGGCTCAAGAACCACCTGGTCCCTGCTTCAAATATGGTCAGGAAGGTCACTGGGCCCTAATTCCTACAAGCTACCCGATCATGTCTAAAGTGCCATCGAGAGGGACACTGGGTGACCTTTCCTGTGTCTTTTATGGCATGGAGACATCAGACCCAGACCAGCCAACATTTTAGGCTTGACCATGGATGTCTGAAGGAGCCCTGGGGAGCCCCTGGTAGTCATTATAGCATCAAGGAGGTTCATATTCTTCCTCCTGGGTCACTTACTTGATCCTGATGGAGTTTTGGGGACCCATCTCTCCTTGTTTTCCATTGTCAGGGTAGAGGGACAGCCTTACCTTGTCAGAGCCCACTTAGCTGCACTACCAAGGGGTTTTCTCTCACTCATCTCTCTCGGTGCCGACTTGTTCCATCCCCTTACCGGGAAGGGGTCTTCATTCCCCTTCATCCCTTTGATCCCCCCACCTGACCCCAAGCTTACCAACAGCGCCTCTCCACCTTCCCCTGGCCACTGGTTCCAACACATCATTTTCTTTGTCAGCCTCCCAGTGGACTCCCAAGTCTGGGATGCCCCAAATCCCTCTTGATAAACATTAAATTACCCCATGTTATCCAATTATAGGACCTGCTCTACCCAGTATGTTACCTAAGCCAGTATCCACTCTTGTTTCAGAGCCTCAATGGACTTAAGCTTATTATCTCTACCTCCTATGAAAAAATCTACTCTATCCCACATGTTCCCCCCTTAACACTTTTATACTGGCCGTTGAAAGCCCCGTGAGCCCTACCACCTGGTTCAAGATCTCTGGCTCACCAGTTCTGCAGTGGATCCACTCTACCCTGTCCTGGCTAACCCTTACGCTCTATTCCATCATCTTCTCAGAAATCAACCATTTATCTGTCCTGAACCTCAAGGACATCTTCTTCTCTATTCCCTTGACACCAAGCCACAAAATATCTTTGCTTCATCTTGAATGACCCTGACACCCACCTCTCTACCCACCCCACCTGCACTATCCTAGCCCAGGGGTTCTAGGGCAGCCCACACCTATTTGGACAGACTCTGACCTCTGATCTACTTTCTTTGTCTCTCTCCAAATCTAAACTCATACAGTCATAGATGATCTTCTCCTCTGTTGTTTGCCCCTACAAATTAGCCAAACTGACACCTCTGCTCTTCTAAATTTCTTGTCCAGCTGGGGCTGTAGAGTCCCACCATCTAAGGTCCAACTGTCCACTCAGGTTACTTACTTGGGATTAACTATTACCCCAACCCACAAAAGCCATTACCTTGTGTTGAAAACAGCTAATCCAGTCTCTTGCGATCCCCTCTACTTAAGAGGAGATTTTATCATTCCTAGGAATAGCTGGCTTCTTACATTCCTGGGTCCCCTCCTTTACCCTCCTTGCCCCCCCAATGAGGCAACCTTGGCCCCTCACATGAACCTGTTCTCACTCCCATTACTAAGATCTTTCAGAAGCTCCAATAGGCTATCCTCCAGACCCCAGTACTACATCTCCCAGACCTAACCCATCCCTTCTCCCTCTATGTAACAAAAAAAGAAGGATATGCTCTTGTGGTCCTAGGCCACCAACTTGGGTCTTCCTTTGTACCCCTGGCATACCTGTCAAAAAAACTAGACCTCGGAGAAGGGCATCCTGCATCCATGCTTTAGCAGCTGCTGAGCTCATCATTTGTGAACCCAAAACCCCACTACCTTTGAGATCACCTACCACTATTTTCTCACAACCTGTCTCATCTCTCAGTGTATAAAGGCTTACAAACTCCACCTGCTTCCTGGCTTGTTTCTCTCCAGACAGCACTAGTAGAAGATGCCACACTTACTTTCCAATTATGCCCATCTCTTCACAGATCTTCTTTCCTGACAAAACACCGACTACTCTCCATCTCATTCTTGCACTGAAACGTTAGAGGGTCTACTGCTCTGTCCCTCACATAGATAGGAGGGCACATTGCCTCAGGCCACCTGTACCCGGTACACAGACGGCAGCTTCTTTTTACATGATGGGGCCCAAAAAGTAGACTATGCCATGGTGTCAGAGGTGGTTGAAGCACAGGCCATTCCTTCCCACACCACTAATTAACAGACTGAGCTAATACCTCTCACCCGTGCCTTCCAATCGGCACAAGGACAATCCTTAAACATCCGCACAGATGTGGAAAAATGCTTTCATATCCTCCTGTACCACCTTGCATCTGGAAAGAAAGTGGACTATTTACAGCAAAAGGAGTGTCCAGAACCAACTCAGATCCAATTACGGCCACATTAAAAGCCTTCTGTTCCTCAGAGCTATAGGAATTGTCCACTGCCTGTCCCAGCAGACCAGCAATTCCATCATCTCTAAGGAAATTGACCAAGCTGATGAAGCAGTTAGAACTTTAGAGGCCCAGACCCATCTCATCTGCTCTACACCCCAATTCCAACTGTCACTCCTGACACACATTCTGTCCTATCCATACCAGCTCTGTCATCCTATTAGCCATGCCTCATCTCCCTTCATCACGGCCCACCTCTAGCTTACCCCTGAGGACTTGCATTTCTTAATGGCTATTACTGCCTCTTGGGAAATCTATCAAATATCAGACCCCAACTCCAGATACCATAGCCTTCTTTTTTCTACCTACCCAGCCAGAGGCTCTCTCTCCAGAACTAATTAGCAATTTGACTTTACCCACATGCCCACAGTCAAATGAGTTAGGTATGCCTGGTCTTGGTGGACACCTTCTAAGGGTGGGTGAAGCATTCCCCACCACCAAGCAGAGCCCAGACAGTCTCTGACCTCCTCCTCCAGGGAGATTCTTTCCCTGATTTGGAATCCCCACCTCCTACCAGTCAGACAATGGTCTGGAATTCACCTCCCAGATTTCCCAAACCATATCCAAAGCCCTCAACATCCCTTGGCATTTCTATATCCCATACCATCCCCAGTCCTCAGGAAAGATAGAATAAACTAACTGCTTCTTTAAAAACACCCCTGTCGGGGCTGGAGAGATGGCTCAGCGGTTAAGAGCACCGGCTGTTCTTCCAGAGGACCCAGGTTTGATTCCCAGCACCCACATGGCAGCTCACAACTGTCTGTAGTTCCAGTTCCAGGCAAACACCAAGGCAAATAAATAAATAAATAATAAAGAAAGAAAAAAAAAAAACATCCCTGTCAAACTGTCCCAGAAACTTCATCTTGATTGGGTAAAGATCCCACCACTGGTGCTTCTCAGGCTACGGGCTCTCCCAAAGCAACCGCTTTTCATCTCCCCCTGTGAGCTCAAGTACGCATGGCTGGTTAGGGCCCCCAGTCTTTCACCCAAACCCTCGCCTCTCCCTGATCACCTACTCACCCCTTCCTCTGCTGTCTCTGCTCTCTGCTATGGAAATTTCCTGAGCACTGCCTGCCCCTGTTCATCAGATCCTTCTCTCTCCTCTAGACCAATGTCCCTCACCCTTTTCCCCTAAATGGCAGAGCCCCTTCAAGGTAATTCTTGTAACCCCACAGCTGCTAAGTTTAAGGACCTTTGAATTCACCTATCCAACCTCAAGTCCTTTATTCTCCCACTCAAGACAATTTCCTTTCGCACACATCAACCCCATCAGGACCCTCCCCTCTTAAGTTGCAGAGGACACCGAGATCAACCACCTTGTCCCAGATACAGAAGAAAAAGCCATGCTCAGCTCTACTGGACTGAGAACCCCCTATGGAAGTGGACACCTCCCTTCCTGACCCCTTCTTCTCGTTCTCCTGCCTCTATTAATCATATTCTGCTTCATCAATTTCTTCTCTACATTTCTCCAATGTCAACACTACCAACCATTAGCCACATAGCTAGAGGTACATGATGACCATATATGCCCAGATGGTGAGAACCAACAGCACCCCAGAGATATCTACACCCCCAAAGAGCAGGAAGCAGTCTAAAAGAGCATGACACCCCATCTCTACCACACTACCCCCTTTCTATTTTCTCATCTTTTATAATAAGCCAAAGGGAAGAATTGTTAGCATTTAGGCATTTACATCAGGCTCAGGGGCCTAGCAGGACATGTCAACAGCAGCAGCCAAGTTATGATACTGTGATTAATGCAGGCACCCACTGAGTGGAGCACTCTGGCTATGCCCATGTGCTATGGACCCCTAAAAAAACAAGCCAAGGCATTCTCACCCCACTCTCATTGTTTCAGTCTCGCTCAGAGGCTGCCTCTGTACCCCCCACCCCCAATAAATCTTCTCTGTTGAATGAGATAACTTTGTGGTGCCCTTGGCTCCAGCCTTCTGAGGTTACCTTCTGCCCTTGAACTATAATAGCTGGCTTACAGTTGTACCTTGAAAAGACAATCTGGATTGTTAAGGTGAATTAGGAGCTTAGGCCCCTGTATTACAAAGCATATCAAATTGCATTAAGAGTAACAGCTGGCAAGGTCAGTCATTGAAGGAGAACATAACCTTTTCTCTTCTAGACCTTTCTGACTAAAGAATCTGTCGGGCAAATTAAACTGCTCTACCAGTTTATTAAGGCAGGCTGATGTGTATAGCAAAGTGACACAACTCGGTAGTTTGTACTGAGTTATTGCTTCATTGTTCTGAAGTTATGTTGACACCAGTACCAAAGTGTTAGTAGAGAGGTTTCTGGGGTTGGGAGAGGAATGTCTGCCTCCCTTTTAGCATCTCATGCTTGCTGGCCATCTTGACTGTTCCTTAGCGGGTGGAAGTGACACTCTCACTTCTGCCTTTTCACAGCCACCTTGCTCTTTGCACAGGCCTCCAAATTCCCCCTTTTCTTATGTATATATTGGGTTAAAGCCCTCTGCAACAACCACCTACTAATGTCCTCTAAAATACAAAGGTCTATACAAGCCTTGGCTTTAAACACAGTTTAAGACTGAAATACAGGGTTCAGGATTTCACTATAGTATTTTGGGGGATTACAATCCAACCCATAACAGTTACTAGGGCTAGGCATCGCTACAAAATGGAAAGGGGTAAGTTGTGCAGAGATAAATGGGGTCCAGCCCTTGACCTCACACACTTGCACTTAACTGATACAGGTAGGTTGGCTTAAAAATGAGCACAAATTAAAAAAAAAAATGTGGGGGTGGGGATTTATAACCAAAGTTGGCCATGCTGACTCTGAGTAACTGAACAATTCACAGAGTTTGTTCTGTGAAGAGGTAGAAAGATTTAGTGACCCCCACCCCAAGGTCTCTGAAGGTCTCTTTGTTTTTACATACCACAGGGAAGTCCTGACATGTTCTTCCAAAAGTCACTGCAGTGGGTTTCTCAGCAGAGGGCAATTTTGAAGTTCATGGCCTCTTGTGAGGTGGGGAAAGTACCAGCCTGGTTCTGTGACTAAGCTGTGCAGAGAGAGGAAGATCAAATGCAGCAATGCATGTAGGAGACTCTGACGTCATTTCAGGTGCTTTGGGAATCCATAGGCATGCAGCACTAAGGGATGGGAGGCGGGCCTTTGAGTACTCCGGGATGCTGTAGCTCAGTGGGAAGATCTAGTTCCAGGCGTTTCTTCATCTCTGCTAGTCGAAGCCACCTCTTTCTGCCCTGCTCTGCACCCATGGAAGAGGATAAAAAGATCCCATGGCATAGTGACATCATCTCAAGTCTCAATCTCTTCAACCTATAGCACCCTTACTAGACTCCAAGGCTTTGGAGCTCAGTAACCCTGAAAGATCTCTCGAGTCTGTTTTGCAAGGGAAGAAAGAAGATGGAAACTACCAAGAGGGGAAACAGAAAGAAAGGAAAGGAGATAATGGGCAGAAATAGCGAGGGAAGGCGGACAAAGGCATGGGGAGAGGAAGAGGAGATGTCCAGGAAAGAGAGAGGGCAAGAAATAAGGGGATGAGCCCTCCTCTGCTCTCTCTCACTCATTTTCACACCCGTGCTCAACATTTCTTTCATATACGTGTGTGTGTATACTATTTACAACTTCCCTGTATCCCCCTGCTCACCCTCCCTTCCCTCCTCCCAATCCTTCCCAGTCTTCCCTCAGCCTCCCCCATCCCCCCATCCTTTCCCCAAAGAGGATAAGGAGTCCCAAGGTGGGTCAGTTCAGTCTGGAGTATCCATTTGAGGTACGTCTGATTCCCTCATCCCAATATTAGGACTGGGTTAGGTGTTCCTCTGTAGGGAATGGGCTCCAAGATACCAGTTCACGCACAGGAACATAGTCTGATCCTACTCCATGAGGTTCCATGCCAATTGAAAGTCATCTATCTTTGGAGGGGTAGGGTTAGGGTACCTTTTCCTGAAGATTCCTCAGTGGCTGTTTTTGATTCAGTGAGCTCCCAAAGCTCCAGTCAGTGGTCTCTGTGGGTCTCCTCATAATCCTGATCCCTTTGTTCATATAAACTCTCCTCTCTCTCTTTAGCTGGACCAGGAGCTCGACCTGGTGCTTAGCTATGGATCTCTGCTTCTGCCTCTATTCATTGCTGGATGAAGATTCTATAATGACACTTAGGGTGGTCATTCATTTGATTATAGTGGAAGTCCTATTTAGGTAACCTCTCTACTATTGGTTGGAGTCCTGGCCAGGGACATCCCATGGGTTCTTCTAAAAGCCCACTGTTCTCTAAACACTGTTTAGGTGCAAACCCTTGGGCCCATGTATCTCTGGTCTAGCACCATCTACCTTACAAACTTTGCTGCCATTCTGTGTCATTCCTCTGCTTTGCAGAAATATTTTCTAGTCCTAAAATAAGCCATGTTATTTTACACTCTAGAATCTTGTAAGTGCTGTTTTCTCTGCTTAATCTCAGGCTTCTAAAGTAATTTCTCACCAAAATGTACTAGCTTCTACATGAAGTCTCTTTTGTACCCCCCAGCAAAACCACACCTCCAGTCTCTGCTCTGTCAGAACAGCCTTGTTGCTCATCATAGTATAATGCAAAAATAATACATTGGAATTACATAGTTCTTATCCATCTTCCACACCAGATTGCCTTGGTAGTCTGGGAGGCCCCAGAACCCAGCTCCTGGCTTGGCATGAGTTCAATGGATAAAAGTGGCTAATAGGCTCAAAGTGTAAAAATTTGGATGCATCCTGTTCTCCAGAAATCTTAATTTGGGTAGTAGTGGGGGTGGTGTGAGGAGGAGGTGAGAAGTGTGATACAAACCTATGGATAAACCAATGCTTGTCAGTAGCATCATGAAGAGAAGTAATGGACACACCCACCAAGCCTGCAGGAGTGGAGGTGTAGCTGAAGTGCTCACTCAGCCTGGCCTAGTCCCAGATCTGGACCTGCAGTCCCGCAGCCACTTAGCCCCAAATAATCACACAAAGACTTATATTAATAAGCTTGGCTTATGGCTCAGGCTCATTACTTGCTAGCTCTTTCAACTTAACTCCACCCCTTTCTATTATCTATGTCTTTCCACTTTACCTTTCTTCCATTACATCTTGCTTCCTTGGGCCGCAGTTCCAAGTGTCACAGTGTGACTCTGCCCTCCTTCCCTTTTTGTCTATGATTAGATTTCCTGTCTGCCTATAAGCTGCCTTGCTATAGGCTAAAACAGTTCCTTTATTATCCAATGATAATTCACAGCACACAGAAAGACATCCCACATAAATGAGTATTTTCTTTGAACTTGTCAGTTGTTCCCGGACTGGGCATTACTGATGTAATTATTGCTTGCATGTATTATATATAGTTATTGCACCTATTATATGTAGTTTTTCTTGTATTAGTTATAACCTTTTTTATTTTTGACACAAAAGGGAATATGTGGTGATCAATTAATAAAATTGATCTGAAATATCAGTCAACCACAGAACCAAGCCAGGTCAGAGAGGGGTGATCCACACTTTTAATCCCAGCTTTAAGAATGTGGAAAGAGGAAGTTAAGAGTGGATGGAGCAAGGGAAGAGGGGTTTTCAGCTTCTCAGAGACTTTTCCTTTTCTCGGCTAGGACTGAGAGGCATTGGGTTGGAGGATTCCTGGAGACAGGCCTCAGGAGTTGGCTGGGTGGCTGTGGTTTGTTTCTGATATTCCAGCTTTTTCCCAATATCTGGCTCTGGGTTTTTCTTATATACTAACTAGAGTTTGTGCAATGTGGAGGTACTTCACTAGCTGGACTGGTGATGGAAAGCTGAGGGGCAATCATTAGGAGGCTGTTACACTTGTTCTGTAGAGGAAAGAAAGTCTTTGCAATTATTATTTCTTAATTTTTCACCTCCCTGTCTGAAACTAAAGGACTTGCATAATGTGTCTTGAGGCATAGATCAGGTTCTTTCTAGAACTTTCACAAAGACAACTGAAGCATATTGGTAGAGAATTTAACCCTCAGTTTCCTTAGCTTTGATAATATGAATTATCACATATGTTATCATATATGTGTGCATGTGTATGTAGGAGGGGCTTTGTAATTTTGTTGGGGATCTGCCCCCTCCATGTCTATGATTAATTTGGGAAGTTTTTTTAGGTGATGCAAAGGGAAGTCAGAAGCACAAAAACATCCAGCCTCACCGTCTCTTGTCACGCTGGGACTAGTCCTTGCTGTCCACCAATGAGGACTCTGGTGGACAGAGATGTCACTTCTTCTACATGGCTCTGTTCATGCTCCAAGCTGGTGCCTCTGGGGTTTCTTTTCTACCCATTCTGTTTTGCTTACCTTAGTCTTTTCTGACATGCTGGGAAGAGATGTGCTAAACAGATAAAAGATAATGTCATTATTTCTCCATTTTCCGTGTGGCTGATAGCAAGACATACCCCTTCCCTTACAGAATGTGCACATCATTATGATTAATATGCAAGAATTTGCCTAAGCCTCTTTCTTTCAACCGCCTCTCTCTTTTCCTCTTCCATGTCTTTCTTTTCCTTTTCCTCCTTCTTTCTTAAAAAAAAAAAAAAAAAAAAAAAAAAAAGCCTTGGCCTTTTCAAAACAAGGGGGAGATTTGGTATAGTTTCTGTGCCCCCGCCATCCAGGAGTGTCACGTCACTATGGCAATGGCTGCCCAGGGCAGGATCGCAGAGCAGCTGTAATTGTACAACGCCTTATTGCTGGTGCATGTCAATCAGAACCTATGAATTGAGAAAAATTTGCTCTGTTCATTCTGTTAAATGATGTATCCAATTAAACCTGTTAGAATTCATGATCTTCAGTCAAGGTTAAATGAAAGTAGTTACTCCTGTCAGCTAGGTGATTAAATGCTGCCTACATCAGGCACATTTATGTGCAAAATTAAAATTTTGGTATAAAGCATGAATCTTTATGCATGCCAGTTAATTATCTTGTGCTTCCCCCACTTATTAAATGCCCACTGCATTTCTTCTTAATCATCATCTTCCTTTCAAAACTTATTTCATACTTCACATTACACCACATTTCGATGTTTAAATGAAATGCCTTACCAATAAAAACTTCCACTTTTTGAGGGCTTGGCTGTACTATGCTCCTGAAAATAACCATGATTAATATTTTCCTCATTATTATGTACACGTATCCTAGAAGCCAGCTTAACTAATGTCAAGGCATCCTGGAAATGATTTCTGTTCCGGTTCCATCAGACTTATTTTTATCTGGGTTTCAGTTCCTTGCATTGTCTCTTCGCTCCAGCCACTCAGGCTCTACATGTGGGAAGATTCTCAGTGACTGTAAGGTATTTCCCCTTCTTCCTTTTTGCTACATTCTGAGTAAATACAAAATGATCCAAGGGGTACTCATGAAATGATGTAGTATGCTTTACAAAATGGGTTAAAAATAAATGGGCAAAAGTATTGTTCCTTTCTTAAAAGAAAATAACACAAACACCTAACCAAACACGTCAGATCTTAGACCCAAACAGGAGTTGGCTTATCTGTTGGTTTCTAAAATGACTGCCAAGAACAGAGAAGAGGTGACATGGTCCCATAGCTTGCAATGTCACAGGCAAAATGGGGACGTTATATTGTATGATGCTATAAACTATCCTATTAAATTCTTCTCTCAGAAGCATTTGATGCTACAGAAGTGACCTTTTTTGACCTAAAAACAAACAAACAAACAAAAAACCAAAACCCCAACTAACTAAAACCAGCAACGAGCCCCCCACCCCCAAATCAATCCAACAACAACAAAATCCCCCCCCCAACAATATAATTAATAGAATTAAAGTTTTACAACCACTTCTGATATTATTTCTGGCATTTATTTCTCCCCTCAGCAGCATGCAATTACCTTATATATTTTTAAATTTGATGGTTTATAATATATAATATGAAAAGAACCAATGCCATTGAAATCAATTTTCCAACATGTGTAAGTCTATACTGTTCCATAATGTTGCACAGTCTTTTATAATCAGAAAGACTACAGGTACAAGCTATAAGAAAACCACTTCTGATGATAAAATGTCTTAAGTTCTCAATTTAGCTGTTGTAAATATTTTTTAAAAAAAACCCACTCTTCACACTAGAAAGTTATAAAATGTTTTGCTTAACTTGAAAAGAATTGATTTCCATGAAAATTAAATGGAATCATTAACAAATGTAATGGGAGAATATAGTGTTTGGTGACATTGATCAGTCTCCTGCTGGGGAGGGAACAGACTTCACACTTCCGTGTGCTTTAGACACCTCTCCTATTGTCCTGGTTGCTCCGTCGTTCTCCATACACAGATATTCAAATGTCAACTTACTCTTTGAAGTGGAACTCTTAACACAATGGAGTGAAGAAATAAAAGCGTGAACCCATGTGTAACCCTTTCATTCTGTTTGAAGATCAGGCTCACATGGATGATGCGTGGGTGGCTTGATCTTGGAGGTGGGGAAGGAGGCAGTTTCTGCAGTGACGTAGTTCTAAAGCCTCAGGATACCATTCCCAGGTGCCCCGAGGGTCTGAAATAATTATGTCAGCTTTTTGTGGGGGTCGTAGTTAATACTCACTCTCCCCACCCCACACCTTACATAGTTCCTGCTCCTCACTTGCTCAACCTTAGCTGTTGGATCCCTCAGTCCCTCACCACTGACTTAACACTTTGGTCAGGTATCAGATATGCTCAAGGAGAAGCAGGTCCAAGTGCTGATAGAGCTGAGAGTCAGGGTCAAACAAGTGTGTAGGACTGAAGTTCTCACCTAGATGACTCCCAAAACAATGGCACAGGAGGGTGGAGACTGGTGTTTTGGCTGCATTTTAGAGATAATAAAGCATCTATTGGGAAAGGCTCATTGGTTTGCCCCTGGAGGACATGGTGGGAAAGTTTTAGAGACCTCTGCAATGCCAAGAAAATACCTGAGCAACAGCAAGTGGTGGCCCAAGAGCCACCCAGAGTGAGGAAGGATGACTGTATTGAAGGCTTTGGTGCCATTGTGTGCGTAGGGGGATGGGCTTGTGTTCTCTCATGCACTTTCCAAGGGTAGTGTGTGGTTTCTTTACTCTAAATGATGCTGACTGATTATTTATAGGATGACAATTTAAAGTGGACCTGAAGGGATTCTGGAAAAAGTGGGGAATGAAAGCTCTCCTGAGCTCTCTGGAGGGCGAGGAGGTGGGGAGGGGCGAACCACTGGCGATGGACATGAGGTGTGAAGATGTGGAGCAGCAGGTGATGAACAGAGCAAGCAAATATCTCTTTGAGTTAATTCTTACAAACCCTTTGGCTTTTGGGTTAGATGTCAGAAAAGCATCTCTCCTTTTTTTTTTTTTTTTGTCATTTAGAAACAGGACCAATTTTCTGTTCAAATGGTCGCTGTTCCCAAGTGGCTTAAAAACTCTCAGTGGGAAGGGACAACAGCCCACTCAGAGGCAGAGTGGCCTCTGTCTGTGAGAAATGTCCACCCGCAGGCATCCTTTACCAACTCACTTTATCATCGCTTTGCAATGTGGAGATGTAACATGGCTTGAAATCAACCGTGTGTTTAGCTCGGCTTTGTTAGCCCACCTGGCGACAGATTGGGCTGTTTTGTGGTCCCGTGGCTTTCTCCCAGGTCACACAATGCTATGGCAAGTAGAAGGAGTGGGTCCGATTTAATCAAAGGCTTTTGATTGTACAAAGCTTCGAGCCTCGTTCCAACAGGGAAGCCTCTTCTGGGACGGAGGAAGAAAGGATTTGGTGGGCAGCACACACTGGTTTAAAGCTCCACACGGAGAGATTGATTCCCCTGAATCTGCAGGCAGCCACATCAGCCGTCAGCGGGCCACTGCTGCTGTTGATGCTGCTGGCTCAGCCTGGAATGGAGGAAAACCAGGGAGGAAGGGGCGCAGCTTCCCTTCAGGGAGCTGCAGCCTAGAGGTGGCCCAGACAGCTTGTGCGATCTCATTGCTCTGGTTTTCCTCCAGGTAGGGGTGAACTCAACAAAACAAGTTGTATTATACCTTAGAGTTGGTACTGGGTGGACAGAGATGTGGGCTCCTTTGTGAGATTGGAGATCATCTGCGGAGGCACCTTTGGCAGTATGGATGTCAGTGTTTTTATCCTGACAGTTCATCGACCTAAGGCTGGAAAGGGCATTCCAACAGCTGCCTCTTTCTTCCTCTAATGAAACTAGAGATGAGATGAACATGCTGCCTACATTTCGGACTCTCGGTTGCAGAGAGGATGGTTTTTGTAATGTCTCCAACACAAAACATCAATAGTTCAAAGGCCTATAGCTGATTTACCAGCCAGAATTTTGCATGCAGTTATAGTAGAGAATGCAAGGCCTGCATCTAGCGGTGGCATTGTGATGCTGTCATTGCAGCTTTCTCTGATTGTCTTTGGTTCATCTCATGAGCTGCAGCAGCTTAATATGGTTTTGCAGGCGTATACTCTGTGTATGCGTGAGAATTTTGTAGTTCTTAAACTGGCTGTACTTCTGAGTCCTAGCTATACAATAACAGAGCAAGTTGAATACAGGTTTTCATTCACAACAATTCATGTTTATCATGAAAGCATTTGCTCCAATATCTTGTTTTATTAAAAAGTGTACAGTGTGGCAGAGGGATACTCTTTAAAAATAAAAGGAAAAGAGTAGACTGCTTCTGCTTCAGTCTCTATATTTCTTTTTTTTTTTTTTTTTTTTTTTTTTTTTTTTTTTTTTTTTTTTTTTTTTTTTTTTTTTT